>VUQK01037677.1:14688-24930 GCA_015106715.1 Bujurquina vittata | reverse complement strand
CACACTCATATATATATCTCCACACACAAACCTTGGCTCAATTATAACTGACAGTGTAAAGGGTGCAGCACTAAGGCCTCTTTTATCTCAGTGTATCTAAATAAATGGTCAATTGTAAAAGTAAATTGCTCTGTTTGAAGTGGATAACTCCTGTAATAGGTGATAAGAAACATATTATCATAATGGTACAGTACACAGTATCATCAGAATGACGGTGCTCCATTTAGAGGCTTGGAGTTGTAAATGTTTGATGTTTAAATAAATCGTCAAACATGTCAGTGTCTTTATAAGTCAGGTTATACAACTTTTTGTTGCTCACTTCCACCTTTGGCTCTGCATTTTATTCGAGCTCAGTCTCGCCATCACACCTCCCAGTGAATGAAAGTATGAGTCAAAGGTTTGGACACAACTATTTATTTTAACTTAATTTATTACAACTACTTCAAGCCTCTACATTGTATAACAATACAAAACATGCTTATAGTGTAAAAAGCATTTTGAATTGGTGTTAAGGGGCTTGAAGTGTGCTAAGAAAACATCCCCCACACCAGTAGCGGCAGCAGCCTGAACAGCTGATACAAGACAGGGTGGACCCATGCTTTTCATTTTGATACTGATACTTAATTACTGTTCCCATCCTGTCAGCTTGAAGGAGTCTGGCCATTCTCTACTGACATCAACAAGTCATTTTCACCCAGACAGATGCCTTGAGCACTTACTTTTCCTTCACACCTTTGCCCATCTCCTCTCAGTCCAACATCATCTGGGTTTAGGTTAGCACATCTTCCCACTATTACGCCTCCTCCTCCATACTTTATGATGGAAACCACATATGCAGACGCCACCAACTCACCCTCTCTCTGTCTCCTCTGGACACAGTGGTTAGAACCAAATAAGGACCAGCTGGCCTCATTTATATTTCTTGTGTTTTGACGAAGTACAACCACATTATAGTATTTCTGAACTGCTGAAACACAAATTCTCAATGATCTAAATTAATACACTACATACGTTCATTTTGGGGCAAAATGTTAACCAGCTTTCATCCAGTTAGACACAACTTGCAGATCTTTGCAAAACTCTAAGAAAGTACTCAGTCACTAAAACACATTTTTGCACAATAATTCATTCGCAGTGCAGAAGAAGGACGAATTTAAACGGCACGGATGCCAGTTCTTAAACACAACAGCTCACAATAGATCACACTTGTCGCTAACGATGTGACGACACAGGAGGCAGAGGAGGAAGATGAGCAAGAAGAACAGACATTTCAGGTGAAATTTGAGCAAGTGCTGGGATAAAGTGTGGTAATTTTTTTTTGATATGCAATAACAGGCCACAGGTAAATTATAATATAAGAAATATAAGTTATATGAGATTAACAATAAAGATAATAGGAAACATTTTCTATATCGTTATCCTAATAGCATAATTTCTCATTTTGAGATACCTACCTAATTCTACTCTGCTAAGAGTGTAGATTCATTTAACAGATATCTGAATTTTGGCCAAAATATGGCTTGAGCATCAGAGATATAACTCTAGAGCTCTTGATTTTTTTGCAGTTTTTCTGACCTTGGTCTGAATTTCCTGGGATGTGCATTCCTGGAAAGATTGTGGCATTGTGTGAACACACTGGGATGCTCCAGACCAGCAAACTGCTTTCATAAAGGTGGTCACACTTGATTATGATCAGTCAGTCGAGTGCATTTGAGAAGCATAATCAGCCGCTAATACATTCTCCTAATTTCCATGGAAGCAGTAAGAGTGTGCTTAATTTTTCACAGGACTGCAATGAGTCCTATTTTTTTTCACATGGCTATATATTGTGTGATTTTATTTCTTTCTTTATTTGTGAGTGTGTGTCAGCATACTATATCCTTGCATTTAATTATTTAACTGAGTACAACAAAATAAACAAACACATTTAAGCTGTGTTCCAATGAAGCAACCCGGCCAGCTTTAACAAAATCAGTGTTCTCCAACTGGTACATGTACTGCCCTGTCTCCACATATTATTCAGACATATAATGGATTGATGTCATATTACACTGCATAATGCATAGTCTCATAATCCCTTTATCTTCACTGAAGTGCACATGTGCACACAAATACAGTAAGAAAGAGACGGACAAATGACCAGACTAAATAGTTTACTCCTCTCAGTCTGCTGAGATTTGGAGTAGACATGCTTATTCACACAGAGAGAAGGAAGGAGATACAAGTACACCATTCTAACAGGATAAACTATGACAGACCACACATACTGTATACTGTACGTGCATGCAGACATAGTGGGAGAGAGCAAGCAACAGAAATAGTTCATTAACACTCCCTGTTTGAACAGGTGCTGACCAGTGAGCGAGAGAGAGAGTGTGTGTGTGTGTGTGTGTGTGTGTACAGACTGAGGTGGGGGAGCTGTCACTCATCACCAAGTGCTAAGCCTGCTACTCTAAAACTCACGCGTCCAAACGCTGAATTCTAACTAAAGGATTTTGGTGTTTATGTTGCGTTTTCATATCTGTTAAAAAGAGCAACAATGGAGCACTGTCGCATCAAAAGACTGCCTATCATTGTGTCGACCTACAGGAAGTCTGCAAATGTAAGTAAATTATCAGTTTATGAGTTCACAGCTTCTTCCGGGTGCAGCTATGCCATGTAATGCAACATTTTACCCTGCTTGCTCAATAACAAACTTGTAGATGTAAGCTGATTTGATATGACTAAAGTCAACTGATGCTATGTTGTACTGTCTAATTGACACTTCTAAACAGATCTCAAGAAACGTATCACTAGATCATATATGAGCCACAGTCACAAGTCTGCATGTGGTATTGGTAAGTGTACATGAATTATTCACATGAATGAATGCACTCACATGCTTTCATGCATGAACAAGCATAAATAATGTGAAACCACATAAAGTATCAACAAGATGAATTAATATTAACCCATGCATGCTTCAGTGCACGAACAAATGAATTACTGCAACAAATAAGGCTCTACAAACATTATGATTTATGAGTTATTAATCATGTTTGTGGCTTTCTTTTAGTTGTCTATGGTTCGTGAGTAAATTTTATCTAACATTCTTCAAAAGCATTTTTATTTGCTAATTTTTTTGTTTGTTTGTATTGTCTCAGTATTTCCAACCATTACAATAATGCTTGTTTATTAATCAGTCCTAAAAGTATCCACCAACTTCGTTTGACAGGCAACAGGCATGATGAAGTCATGCAAATGTTATGGTTAGTTTTTTATAAGTTTGACAGGATACACATTCACTGCCATTACTGCAGATCTTTTTTTTTTTCTTGTCCGCTGCATGAACTGCAGATTTGACAATGAAGAAATGAACATTAATATGATGCATAACTCACGAATCATGACTGACATACCCTTGTTGCATCAAATAAATATCCCTGTCTTGCAGCACAGCATGCATGACTTTTTTTTTAAAAACTTGGATGTCATCCGTGGTAATTTAAATTTACATTAAAAGTGTTTCTTCTTGCAAATATTAACTAAAACTCTGATGTTTGTGGGACCAATATTAGGTTGAATCACACTTATACATAACCCATCTTACAGGTCTTTGCCATTTTGCCATTATTTAATTAGCTGCTAAATTCCAAACCTTCACTCTTCCAGCAGTTGGTATCCAGCCAGTGTGTTCACAAGTTCAAGTTGCGCTTTCAGTCTTGAGGGTCAAAGTTGAAATGTGCACCTGTGCTCAAGACAAAACAACTGTACCTGCCTTGAATGAAAAGTAAATACCAGCAAACACACAAGCTCACAGTGTGTTTCTGACAGCACAGATGTGGCTGCAGGCATCGCCTCCTTTTGATCCACCCCATCCTTTGCTTTCGGTTCCACAGGGAAACAAACGCTTTGGATCTTTTACAAGGAATAAAAACGACAATTGCTACAATTTGAGTGGTGAATTTACAGGAACGTTTTAAAGTCTGGGGTGTCAAACATGCCACCCAAATGCCAGAAATGCCCCGCCAAAATGTCCGATCTGGCCCACCAGATGGCTCTACAGAGTGTGAAAACTTCAGAGGAGGGGCGCATTACTTTCAAATCACGAAGTGTTGCGTCACATGTTAAGAATACATCATGAGTGCTTTACAGTTACTTGAGTTCTTACTGATAAGGACATTACCAAGGGCTGCCATACAACATTAAAGGAAAGTGCACAGAGCACTGCCACCATGTTCTCCTTTTTTGTTTTGTTAATGGATGCTTCATTTATTGGTGTTCCTGCAAAGGCTTCCAGCCCACTTGACATAAAAGGGGGCTGTGTGTGGTCCATAAACTAATAAAGCTAACAAAGCGTCACACCTTTGTATTAAGTTATTCACTTGCAATGCACATGAAAAGAAAAAGAAAAAAATCTGAAACATTTAAAGAAAGTTGGGCTCCCCACCTTTTAATAGCAGTGAACAGAGCCCTTCTGCTGGGTCTTTATTCCACAAGTGCAATTCAGTGCCAGAAACAATCAGACATCAATCTGTAAGAATGACAGCTTCCATTTAAGTGTGGGTACAGATGCACAAGAGGCTCTTGAGAATCTTTTGGATACAGCATAATATACACAGCCTTTGCTGTTGAATGCAAACAATGAAACTCTGTTGTTTACAAGCTGAAAACAGACAGTTAGTGACAGCTGATGCACACAAAGGCCTGTTTTTTTTAAGCTGTCCTCATCTTCTGTGCCAAAGGGGTACACTGTTACTAATCACAGAAGTAGGGAAAAAGTAACATTTTTGGGACATAAAATAGGATTTAAGGAATCAAAATCAAGAAAAATAAATTAAACACATAACTCAGATACCTGGGAGCATCTAAAAATTTGTATTTTCTTTTCCTAATTACATCATAGGTAATGAAACATTGGCATTTGAAAAACAAAAAGTAGATTAATCATATTTATTTACTTTGCCTGCAAAGCAAAAGGGGAAGTCTCAATCAGTTTAAACTAAGATGTTCTTTCTTAATCTGTGAAGTCATCAATGTTTCAAGTTTAATAATATATATTTAAAAAAACAAAAAAAAGCAACTAGATTTTCTCTCAACTTGAGTTGCAGTGTTGACCAAGTTTGATTTATTGCCTAAAGATTTCTGGACAGTGACGTATTTTGGGAAATAGATGTAGATATTCTCTCTTCATGTTGATTCCTTTTAAGATGCCAAATTAAGGACTGAATGCGCCGTCTGTTGTGAGGGATCTGGATAAGGAGTCAGCTATTTGCAAACTCAAACTTTGGATGGGGAAAAATAAAAATCTGGCCTTGGGACAGCAAAGCTACAAAACTACAAGAGTTAAAAAAGTAACACTACTGCCCTCTGCTGGCTACTTTTCCAACTTGAAACTTCTTTCAGCTTCAGCTTGAAAAAACGGAGGTCAACTAGTTCTATAATGCTGCATCGATGTGTTGTCCTATGACTTAAACCATATCTATTCTTGAATGGTAAAGAAATGTATCTACTCAATCTGCCATCGTTGATGTCTTTCTTATCTGCTATGTCTGATGGGGATTGGGACAGCTGAAGTGGATTTTAGTCAGGTACTATGTGCACATTAATTTCGCAGGAAGAGCCGAGAGTAGATTAAACTAAGGAGACACCTACATCTCAGCCTCCATTTTTTGTGTTCTCCTCTTGCTGTGTTGGTGTTTGGTGAGTCCATACTTGAAGAACTCATAGACTGACCAGCTGATGGCCGTTGAGGGCATCTGGTAGATGACCCTCGCTTGGACTCCCTTGAAGAAGCCCCGCAGGCCGCCCAGCCTGTATACTGTCCGGAAGGCATGGGCCAGGCCTGAGATATGTCTGTGGGCTCCTTGGCCAGAAGAAAGGGAGCTGAGAGTGAGAGACTCCTGGGTGTTGAGCAGGGTCTTGCAGACATCCAGTGGTGTGGTGGCCGCGGCTGCGATCGCTCCAGCCAAAGCCCCGGACAACATGTGCGATGAGGGATTGTACTGTCTGTGTGGGTTTAACAGCTCCTGAAGGTACTCGTAGGTCATGAAGTGGAGAGCCTGGAAGGGCACGTTCATGGTGAGCTGGGTGGTGTAGCTGCGGTAGAATGCAGAAGGGCCCTCTTTCTGCCACACTGCACGTACACAGTCCAACACGCCATGATAGGGCGAGTTATACATCTGCATTCGCTGTTTCACAACTGAGGGAGACATGGGTATATGTATTGATGCAGGACAAGGCCAAAAGTGTCCAGGGATGGTAGTGGAAGAACATGGGGAAAAAAAAGAAAAATTAGTAAACCATCACCTGCAGTAAAGCTACCCTTAGAATAAAGAATAAACACATAAAAATATATAGTATGTCTTTGCTCAGACAGCTGCATCCGATCTAACAGCTGCACTCGAGGACTCAGACCAGTGTCCTTCTACTGACATGTTTGGGCAGGTGGACCACAGACAGCTGTGATAGTAAGTATGTGAGGCTACAGTGTTGAGGCTGACATGTGAAGATAGTTGGTCCAGGTGTGGCACCTGTAGGTTTCTTCACTGAAACCCAAAACTGCTGTTTTGAAAGAAAAAAAAATGTTGCCCTTACCTTCAGCTGGGTTCATGGCTGCATCGTGAAGCAGTGTGGCCACACACCCAGCTGCTCCTGAAACAAACACACCTCGGAAGTCACTACACATTCAGATAATTACAATGAAACAGGAAACTAGAAGAGACTGCAGAAGAGAATTTTTCACTTGCAGCAGAACCCGCCTGACCTCAGCACAGCTTATGCGGTCTTATTTTTTTAAGTCAAGTTCAAAACAGCAATTCGCAGCAGAATTTCTGGAAATTCAATAAACTGTTGGTGTAAAGCAAAGGGTATTTCATTCGGAAACCAAAACCTAAGCAAAGAGAGACACCTAGTGGGTAAACGCCATTTATTCCTCATTTGCGGGACTGAAATCCTAAGCTTAACAGAAGAGGACCAACAGGGAAAGGAGTGGATGAGATGGGAGAAAGAGGACTTACCCAGCCTCCCACTAAACTGAAACAGAAGAAAGAGAGAGAGTAGGGAGAACAAGGAATAACAAATTGCTGTCAGAGCAAACTGAATGTTTTTTGCTGTTTTTTTTAAGCTGCAGTGGTTTTGCTATACTTGAGTCACTTTTAAACTTTTCTTGAAGCCAGTGAGAAGCCAGCAGCCGTCCCTGGCTTTTCTTTACAGCGTACAACTGTAGCTATGAAAAGCGTTTATCCGATTTGATGTCCTGCCAGGGGGTTTTCTGGACTGGTCAGGCAGCACAGAGATTAGGCTGAGTCAGCAGCTTCACAGAGGAGGACATTCGGCTTTGAGCTGGGAAAGTCCTAAACATCAACCTGTTATAGTGATCTCACGGTTAAGATTGCTATACATGATCTATTCATTTATAATATAAACTGTGTATGGGTGTTTTATGGTACCATTAGCCAAATGGCTGTTAGCCCCTGGATGAATCACATCACTTAGAGTCTTTTTGATTTTCTCATAGCTGGCAAAATAGAGGGCATGGGCAGGTCCCGCCCCAATGGCTGTTGCATTCAGGCCTCTCAATGGCCGCCAGATCCCCTCTGTGGCTACAATCCGGCGAAGAGCATCCATCACATTCCTATAACGGGCCGCGGGGTCGGGCTGGAGACTCTGCATTCTTGTCTGGAAAAAAGATGACACCGGAATGTAAAAAAATAGAGTATGCCCAGCTTATCCACCATTAGAACTAAGTGCTACGTTTGCTCCATTTGACCTGATTTTGAGCTAAAAATAGGATGTAATGCATAATTTAACTTGTTCCATATGTCTGCCTATGAAGACAATGAAGAGCACTCTGAATAGAATGCATTGTTAATCCTGGTTAAATGAAGGAAATGAGGTATTTGGCATTGTGTGGGGTGTATCTTGGTGTACATGCATAAATGAATACAAGGAAGTATGCAATTACAAGCTCCAGGGTCACAAAGGGACATAAGCTGACTTCCTCTAAGCTTCTTTTCCCACTGACCCTGAAGCACACCTTTCTCTTTTCCTGCTAGCACACACTCAAACACACACATGGGGTGAATGATAGATTATATATATATACACACTAAAAGACAAGTGCAAGCGATTAGTGTTTCAGTCACCTGGTATTTGATATTTAGAGAGGGTTGCATGAGTGGACTGTATGAGTGTGTCTGTCTCTAAGGAACCAGCAGCGACATAATCCCCTAAATACCAAACTTCCAGCTGAATGGACAAACTTAAACCCCACTGTGTGCATGCAAGCCCTAAAAAAAAAAAATGCAAGCCTGACCTTGTGTCAGTCTACGCTACAGCTGTGGAACAATGCTATGAGCATACTGCACACAAAGTCACTGTGCACATTTGCACTGTTTGCATGAGATTTAGGGGTGGCTGTAATATCACTACACTGCTCTTCATTCAATCATGGTCATGATGCATGCACATGTGGAGTCTGCACCAGCTGACTCTCTTTATCTAGGGTCCATGGTTATATAACAATGACCTTTGTAATATAATGCTGTAAAATCTTCCTCTATTCTTTAGGTTAAAAAAAAAGGAACTGATATGGGTTTTATTTTTTATTGACTAGAGAGTTAAACACTGCAAAGTGGAGACTCTGGCAGACTTACAATTAGAGCACACTTCTTTAGATCCGTAACAAATTACTAGGATTTACAATACAACAATGACTAAATGCCAGCCTATTCAGAACTATATTTACACAACAACCTCTTAAGAGAAAAGCTTATCATCCAGGAGGAAAATACTTTTTTTGGCATAGCTACTCTGCACTAATAAAAATATAATGTTAAATGCATTCCAAATACTACTCTTCTTTTTTTTGAGGGTGGGGTCTTTCTAGCTACACCTGTCAGCAAATGAATGCTACTGTTAAGGGTAGCCAAGAGTTAGTGTATAGGTACTCCTTGATTGCACTTTGCTGTATTCCAATTCCACAAATCTCCTGTGTGGCTTTCTTGGAAAGATGGTGAGATAGTTACGTTGCAGAAACTTTACACAAATTAAAAAACTGGCCAGGTTCGGGCCTGCAACCAGCATACGTGCACTACAGGTGTAAGAGACGTGGATAAAGCAAGAGTGCAGCTTTTCAGCCTGTCAAGCACAGCTGACTACTCTATACCTCCCTGTCACTTGCTATATCTCTGTGGTCTTCTTCCTGTCATACAATTACACAGTAATAATCACCAGGACAGGACACGCCTCTCTACTGACTTTTGAGAAGACACACAAAATAAAACAAACTACAGCTGCACGATTAATATAATTACAATTTTAAAAACAAGTTAAGGTGTTTGAGGCAGTTGCTGTGCTGCTGATTGCAACTTCTACACTGGGATTTTGGGAAAGCAGCACTGTAGTGCGGAGAGAGGAAATTGCCTTCAATCTTGTAATAGTCGGAGCCGGAAGGGCGTAAGTTGCAAGAAAAACAACTTGTTTTTGTAAACAGGGAGTGCACATTTCCCTTATTGTTATTTTTGGAATTGTTAGGTAGTTTGATGTAGTAAAATTCGTATTTGCTCGCACAAACGTGCAGTTACGTAACGCTGCATCCGCTCAAACTCTTGACAGCAGACTGATTTGATAATGAAGTTATTAGTTATTATGTAGCTACTCGTCTTTGGGCTGAATGGCAGCTGAACAGCTAGATGGCACACAATCTTATTCGCACTCGGGCTGATGCTGTAACAGCATGCTAAGAAGTAAGCTAATAAAGCTGTTAAACGCTAACTGAGCCGACTGACCTTGTCCTCACAGCAGCCAGCTCTGCAGCGTGTTTGGGTTAGCGAGCAAGCTAATAAGCTATGCTAACATACGTGCACGATAGCTACATGAACGACAACCCCAGACTGTGGCAGAGACCACCCAGACGAAGCATTCAACATTCACAGAACGTTGTGGGTCCGCCGGTTAGCCAGTGAGCTACCTTAACACAGTCGATGGGGAACATGAGGCAGTGCTCCATGATCCCGGCCACAGCTCCAGCCAACATGTGGGTGCTAGTGGAGGCTCCCTGTGGCAAACCCTCATAGTCCGGTTCACAGTCCTCTGATTGTGCATCTTGAGCACTGCGGAGTAAATCGACAGTCTGTAGCTCGGTTTCCCCTCCGATCCGGGGTGTCAGGCTTGCCACGATACTTTCCGAAACTCCCCAGAATCTGCCCCCCAGCCATCGAACTTCTGCCCCGGCAGAGGCTCCTGCAACCCCTGGATCAT
>VUQK01037677.1:0-11781 GCA_015106715.1 Bujurquina vittata | reverse complement strand
GTTGGCAAATAGAAAGAAAAACCTCTTTTAAAAGAGAGACCTGTGAAAAAAAAAAAAAAAAACTGAGGCAGACAGCCACATAATAAAGCGACAGATTATACATGATCACAAATTAAGAAAAAACAAGCAAGAGTAATTTAAAATGATCCAGTGAAATCAGAGACTGCTGCTTCATAGTTTTTTTGTTTTTGTTTTTGTAGCTCATAAAATTTATTGGCAGCAAAGTATTTCAAAGCAGTTTTTTCCAAGTTCAGTGAGAATATGAGGTACAGCTAATTAAAACCAAGTCTTCTGTGACCTGATATTGTGAGTACTGTTTTTAAATCGAAGCAAGCAGCAGAGGTAAGCAGGCAGTCTTTGCAGAAGAGCTTTGCAAACAAACATCACACAAGGTTCGGTGGGAGGGGCCGCCCCAGTTTGGGTGATGTTCCGGGGGGCTTTATTGTTTATGGGAACGCGTCACGATGTGAACTTGATATTAATGGAACAACCCTGCCCCCAAGTGTTCACTTTCAGAATAACAGTATGAGGTGATGAAGCGTTACAGTGTAACTAAAGTAGCCCATAAATATCTCAGAGTTAATGCACGTCGTAAAAGTGCCACATTAGTTATCTCGCACAGCCGATGTGTCATTTCGGTACTTTTGTAGTCAAGCAGGTCAAAACGGAACCACTTCCAGGGCACTTTATGAACACGCAGGCTACATTACATAACAGCTATATGTCACTGCCATTTTTCTGGATCTGTTTCCAGAACTGAGGAGGGCCACAATGGGTTGCAGTCTTGGCCCCACAAAGAAACCCGGATCTACTTTACAATACAGGAGGGAGGGATTGAAGTGGAAGAAGGCTCCAAACTCCTGGCATGGCTGCAGCGGCGTGGACTAACCGAGGGCGAAGCGTCGTGACTCTTGCGGGGACAGTGACTGGCTCCAGATCGAGCCACACCGCTTTAAAATCCATTTACGATGCACTGATCATCGGAGGAGGTGAGATCTGTGGGCCGTCATTAAGTTATATAAAAAAAAAAAAAATGCACAGAGCGAGCTATACTGTAATAACGCGCGTCACGTTTTTACAAGGTTTGCTCAAGAGAAATATAAACATTTTCCTTAATGAAAATAAACGCAATGGCCTTTCAAAGAGAAGCGAGTTGTCTCAAAGTTTAGTCTTAACTATTCAACTGTGAAATCCTTCAACCGGACTGCAAAGATTTCTGCAGAGCACAGTGCATGTACAAAATATTTCAAAGCTTTTGATTATAACGCAATTCTACTGATTTAGTATCTTAAAGAGTTTCATTTAAACAAATGTTTAGACTAACTGGAATATTTTATATTTCTTTGCAGGACACAATGGACTTGTGGCAGTGAGTTTATGTATTTGTTTCCAAACATCTCTCTTTACAATAAGCTATAAAAATGTTGCTGAGGGGTCAGCAACAGGGTCAGGGTGATGTGTGCTTTCTCTGCGTGCAGGCTGCCTGTCTTCAGAAGGGAGGACTGAAGGCAGCAGTGTTGGAACGCAGACATGTGCTGGGAGGGGCAGCTGTTTCAGAGGAGATCGTCCCTGGTAGGATTGACTTTGTTGGGAAAAAAATCCTGTCTCAAGTTAAGTTAATAGTTAATACTTGTGTGTAGTGTTATACACTGTTTGAGTTTTATTCTTCTAAGAGAAAAGACACTCTTGTATGCAGGCTTCCGTTTCTCCAGGTGCTCCTACTTGCTCAGTTTGTTGCGGCCGCACATATACAGAGACCTGGAGCTCAAGGTACACAAATCCACCTCGCAAAGAGACATTTGAAACATATTTAGATGATTTCAGTGCTGGGCCTTGTTGCAGTCTTTCATTTCTTTCGTTTTGCATCGTCTTTTTCTAAAAATTCAGAAACATGGACTGAAGGTGTATATGAGAGATCCCCATGCCTTCACCCCCATGTTGGAGGAAGGGGTGAGAGGGGCTCCCCCACGGTCTCTGACTCTGGGCTCAGATCTCGCCACCAACCAGATGGAGATTGGCAAGTTCTCACAGAAGGATGCTAAGGTGATTTAAGCAATAAGATAGCTGATAAGTAGCTGTCTGCATTGAGGCAGACTCGGCTCCAAGCTCTTGTCGCATTAGTACGAACTAAAAAAATAGTTGTTCTCTGCCCTCTTGGACCTTTACTTCTTTTTGATACAATCCCACATACCTGTTCTTACCCACATCTTCATCTATTCTTTGACATATATAAAGGCTTATCCTGAATTTCTTGCACACCTCGAGAAGCTAGCAGATGCTATCCACCCTCTCCTGGATGCTCCACCTGTAGATATTCCAGGTCTCACTTCTGGATCCCTGAGGAGGAGGCTGGCTGCAGCTAAAACGCTGATGCCTATTTTCCGATGCGGTGGGTTGGTGGAATTTTAAAACGTTTTTTATTTCCCAATATGAGCGTATTCTGCAAGTATCTAATTTGCATACAGCAGTAATTGAGTCATGGGTATTTTCGGCTCTTAATTTAAAGGTCTAAAACTGGGCCGAAATGTTCCAGACTTTTATGAAATCATAACCGCTCCAATAATGAAGGTTTGTGACAGATTACACAAAAGTCATTAGCTGCTGTTATTTATAGATTGCGTGGCTAACTTGTGTTTTGTGTGAAAGATTCTTACTCAGTGGTTCGAGTCGGAGCCACTGAGAGCCACGCTGGCTACTGATGGTGTGATAGGAGCCATGACCAGCCCCAGTAATCCTGGCAGTGGGTGAGACACATTTTAATGCAGCCGATGGCACGCAAGCACTCATGGTTTTAGATGCAACTGGGCATAATTAAAACTGAGTTAATGTTTTTCACTTGCAGGTATGTACTCTTGCACCACGTGATGGGAGAGGTGGAGAAGGAGAAAGGTGCTTGGGGTTATGTGGAAGGAGGCATGGGAGGTGTGTCTCAGGCTATAGCTAGTGCTGCTCGATCTTATGGTGTAGACATCTTTACTGAGAAGGTAGTCATATTGATTTGATGCTGTTTATTTCACGGATTCATGGAAATTATATTCTAGCATCACCAGTTTTATGCATGTATAACATCTATCCTTGGCAGGATGTAGAGCAGATCCTGGTTGGTTCAGATGGTACGGCTAAAGGGGTGGTGCTCAAGGATGGCACAGAAATCCACAGTAAAGTTGTTTTATCAAGTGCTACCCCATATGTCACCTTCAAGAACCTCACGCCACAGGTAGCTGAGAAAACTGAACATGTAAGCAAACTGGATCAAGTCATTTATTCTGGCCTCTGTTTATCTCTGCAGTCTGCCCTTTCTCCACAATTCATCAAAGCAGTAGATCAGATCGACTACACTTCACCTGTTACCAAGATCAATGGTGAGTCTGTCACGCCAACTGTAAATGAACCAGAACTGAATGTTAAAACTGTGCAAAATATAATATAAACATAATAAACCCAAAATATAATAGAAAATATTTTTTCTTTAAAGCTGCTTTGGAGCATGGTAAGCTTCAAAAGAAAAAGAAGAATTTCAAATTATCTCCTACTAAGACTCATATCCATTGGGCTCATTATCTTATAGGCATTTTTTCACCCGTATATTACATATATTTAGGTGAAAACTTTAAAAAACTTTTTTTCTATTAAGATTAGATCTCCCGCTGAGCTCTTGGTACCAACAACACTGAGCAAACACTGATTCCATGTAATTTTCCCTGCTGTGATCTGGGGTTTTTTGTTTGTTTGTTTAACAGTGGCACTAGACAAGTTGCCAAACTTCTTAGCATCTCCCACACCGGGCGATAAACCTGGCCCACACCATCAGTGCTCAATTCATCTAAACTGTGAAAGCGTGGATGTGCTGGAGACGGCATATAAAGAAGCTACAAATGGACGTCCCTCAGCAAGGTAAACATGTCTCCACATTAAGTGATCATTTAAACATGTCTGATTTGTGCATATTAAATCATACTGATGCTTATCTGACCAACCGTATGCAAAATATGCAGCTGAAAGAAGTGTCATGGAAAAAAAAACTGGTTCAGGAAATGTTCAGACACAGATTTACTGTACACTGCACACAAGTGCTAGTCACACATTTCTTACTGAAATAGAAAATGCAGGGCAAAGTTCTAGGTGCTTGTTAATGTAGATAAGGGATTAACTGCGCTGTTGCAAAAGGTTGAATGAATTATAGTGAGTACTGTTGAGCACTTAAACCTTAAAACCTTAGAGATCATTAATACATTAAAATGTCTTTTCTCATATAGCTTAAAACTAATTTTCTTTGTGTTATGTATTTTCTCCAGATATCTTTCCAGCTTACTTGCATAAGTAGTTCATATACAGTATCCTTATCTCATAGATAACACTTAGCCTCAAATGAGTGTGTGTCTCTCCTGTAGTGCCTGTACATACATTAACGCTTACTGGGTACTTGAGGCTTAAAGACTTCACAATCAGCACTTACTTTAATATTATCACCTAAATTTATTATAAAAAATACATTTTTATGTGTTTTATTTAAAATTTCTTGTCAACCCATCATCTCATTACATCATATTCCTTCTATTTTTATAGACCTATGGTGGAAATGACAATTCCCTCTGTGCTGGATCCTACTCTGGCTCCACCTGGCTGCCACGTTGTGTCACTTTTTACACAATTCACCCCCTACCACATAGAAGAGAGGGACTGGACAGACCAGGACCGGGAGGCCTATGCAGACAGTGGTAAGAAACACAAATAGTCCAGGACTTCTTATAATTTTGAGTGTGCCAAATGGGTTCGTTGCTAGTAAATTTAGTTCTAGCTTACTATGGCACGCTTGTATGCCAGAAAATGGAACAGTGAATCATATTTACATGTTTACTGGTGAAAATTAGGAGGTATAGTTTCCAAAATTAGTAAATTATTCCACTGAATTGCGCTATTTAAATGTACTGTATCTTGATTAATGTGTTGAGTGAAAAACATGTGCGCTTCTGCCTCTTCAGTGTTTGACTGGGTGGAGGAATACGCCCCCGGGTTTAAAAAATCTGTGGTGGGCAGGGACATCCTGGCCCCGCCTGACCTGGAGAGGATCTTTGGGCTCACTGGAGGGGTACATACTGTACACTGTTGACACTGAAACACTGAGCAGCACTTTGAATGTTGACACACACCTTATTTGCTTCACACAGCGAGCTGTTCACCGGATGAGGAAGTCATTTGCATCCTTTCCAATGTTCAGTCATTAACTGCCTACTTTCAGACAAAACTGTTGCATAATCAGTTAATGGTTACAGGCAGTTTTACTATAGCATGAGCCAAAATCAAAGTTCACTTGAGCTGTGTGACACTTACTCGCTGAACTGTATTTGCTTCGGTTTCCTTTGTATTAAGAAAGCAGTAATTAAGCCAAAGGTAGGCTACTTTTCTGCTAATAACATTATCACACGACAAATGGGAAATTTTAAACATTTGATTTGTTTTTACAGAATATCTTCCATGGATCAATGTCACTGGACCAGCTCTACCTAACACGACCTTTGCCCTCCCTCTCAGATTACCGCTCACCAATTAAAGGGCTCTATTTGTGTGGCAGTGGCTGTCATCCAGGTTTGCTTTTAATGCTTGGCTGAATGCAGAATTGTAATTAAGGGTGATTGTTGTGTAGTGCAGTAATAATAATAATGGTAGCTGGTGTTGAATGAATAGTTGAACTTTCACTGCTGATGATAAATGACAGTTGGTGATGGCTCTGGCAAATTTTTTCATTCAATATGTTTGATCATTTTTAGGTGGGGGTGTGATGGGTTCCCCTGGCTGGAATGCAGCACGTACCGTCATTGCTGACCTGAAACATCACTGAGACACATTATCAGTGTGTGGTTGGCTCACATGTGCGCTGCCCTTTTTCAGTGTGTGACAGATTTAAAGAATAAATGTCAAATCACAGCCAAAACCAACTACTTATTTGATTAGCTGTCTCTACCCTGCATTATGTTTTAATGGTTTAAATGTCTGACCTAATAATACAAATGATATGAGATGAAAGAGACAAGTAGAGCGCTATAAAACAGGCCTGAACAGGCCAGCCACGTGAAAAGTTTCCCAGTGGAAAAACACAAAATCAACATCAACCTCTGAGCCAGTGGAAAATTACTGAGCCCTACAAAACAAGTTGAAGGCAAATGTATTTTTTAGAAAAACTAATGTTTGCATTAATCCAATTAACTAAAAATGCAAATTGAGACAAATGATGCACAAAGAAACATTTTTTTCTATTTCTAATAAATTAAAATGAACTGAAGTCATCATGTTTGATTATTTTTAAACCATGTGTGATTATTGGTTTCATGTGTTGCATTTATTTTACTCTGGGCTGATGTCACAGGTTCAAGTGTTATGTAATTTGCTCGAAAAAGAAAGAAAAAAACACTTTTTAAATGTTTTCCCTTTTTTCACTGGTTTTGCATTTGGCTAGTCTAGGGTCACTACTGGTATCATGAGGTGATACCTGGACCCTACAGAGGTTGCACGGGTAGTCCAACTCCTCCACGATGTCACATCAAGAGGTGCCATTGCCAGGTTTGCTGTGTCTCCCAGCACAGTCTCAAGAGCATGGAGGAGATTCCAGGAGACAGGCAGTTACTCTAGGAGAGTTGGACAGGGCTGTAGAAGGTCCTCAATCCAACAGCAGACAGTTATCTGCTCCTTTGTGAAAGGAGGAACAGGATGAGCACTGCCAGGACCCTACAAAATGATCTACAGCAAGTCACTCGATCGAATGTCTCTGACCAAACAATCAGAAACAGACTTCTTAAGGGTGGTGTGACCAATCCAATCTAACACCTCTGGGGCATTCTGTTTTGGTCCAACCGACACCACCAGGTTGCACCTCAGACTATCAGTGAGCTCACTGATACCCTGGTCCAGATCTGGGAGACGATTCTACAGGACACCATCCGTCATCTCATTAGGAGCATGCCCTGACATCCTTGTTGAGCTGATTTTCAAGTTGCATTTGAATTCATACCTCTATAGGTTGATAATTTTCATTTCCATCAAGCAACATGGCATCCTTTCATTCCTAAAAACATTACCCAGTCCACAGATACTATATCCAGCATGATTTTTCCCATTGAGATGTGATGTATTTTCAAAGTGTTCCTTTAACTTTTTTGAGCTGTGTACTTCTCATGGTACGGAAGGATAGGTAGGTGCTCCCCAAAAAAGTACCTTGAAGCGTGTACATTGTATGCATATATAATAATATATGCATACATATATTATTATATTTTAATAATTCCACTTTTTCTATTGTGACAAATGCCCTGTCCTGTCCAGAAATGAACAGTTAATAACTCACAGAATGTTACATAATAGATATAATTTTAATCTTTTGTGTATCTTTTATTGGTAGAGTCAAACAGTATAACATGTAAAATCTTTCTCAAAGCCTAAAAAAATATTTTGAAACCTAATGGGTGCAAATCCCACAACCTGAAAGCACATGGGCTATATTAAGATATTCTTGCATTTTTGTTAGACATCTAACAACACTGATGTGATATTAGTGCAGGGGTGGGCAAATAATTTTCCCATGGGGCTACATAAACCTGTGCTCAATAATAATAATAAGCTCAGTAAGCTTAAAACGGGGTAAAATAAATAAATTGAACAGAACTGAATTCAGCTTATTGGCACAGCCCTCCTGAAGAGTCGCAGTTTCTTATGTGGCCCCTTTGGGAAAATTGTGTTAGTGGATAGTATATTAGTGTATATTATTTAATACACTTTATTTCAGTTTATAATGGTATTAAGCCTAATGCTATTAATTTTATTATTTATTTATTCGTTTGAGATAACTAGGTATGTGCAGTATACACGTCATCGCCTCACTTTGATCTCAGGCGTTTAAAAATCTGTGTCCTGTGCCTTTAAGACGCCTCTCAGGGTGGATCCAGCGTCGGCGTTTGACGCTCAGGAAGTGGATTAAACCACCAAAGATTCCCGCAGATTCGATACCGATTGTGCCAATGTTAAAGACGTGTTCGTGCTAAGCTGAACGTTTGGCTGAACACATTTATGGGATATTAAGGACGATAATGCTGGATGGTTGCGCTCATGAAATTCACCAGAGACATATGCAGGCTGTTGGGACTCGGGAGCGGTAAGCATTCTCCCACTTCTCGAAACTTTCTAAACTAGCCGCAAGTTAGATCGATCTCGGACGTGATAACGAAACGCTTGTGACAAGGCAAATTTGGAGGATAGCAAACGCCTAAGTTATATAAACGGAGTGTTTGTGGTATCGCTTCCCATTTGTGTTGTCGTGGGGGATAAAACTAAGCTCTTGGTCAAACAATGAAAGTTATCCTCTTGGCAGATACACCCTCACTTCCACTGCGTCCAAGTTTGCGCAGTAAAAAAAAAGAGAGAAAAAAGTTCTAATAGGATCCTAACCGCATTTTTTTTCCACTCACGAAGCAGACGCTGTTAACATTTACAAGCTGAAGTTTGCCTTATATAGTTGTGCTATGAAAGCCAGAACTATGATAAATGCATTCTTCGGTGCGTGTTAAAATGATAACAATGTCTCACGTAGGTGGCACAAGCTCTATTAGCACCGAACTAGTTTATGCATGCGAATCAAACTGTATGAGCTTAAAGACACGTGTCTTTAAATAATGTTGTGTGTACACTTCACACAGTTCCTCTTCTTTGCTTTCCTTGCATATTTAACATCCTAACATTACATCCTATAGAGCAGGTGAGGATATACAAACTATATTAAACTATATTAACAAAGAAAAACAAAACAGGAATACAGGCATGTGCCGGAGTCTAGTAGTGCAGTATACATATACAAATAGATAACTATCAGTGCACAGATGGATGTGTAGAACAACAACGCTCGCCTTGCAACCAGTTGTTGTCCTTCAAGCCGCCTGGGAGCTTGAGGGTGCTGCACAATATCTTAGCTCTTCCTAGGACTGCACTCTTGGATGTCATTTGTGGAATCTGCTGGACCCACACTCCCAGTTTGAGGGTCAACGCCCCCAAGTTTTCTGATTACCGCGGGGGCCACTGTTACCTTCACCTTTTCACATCCTTTCTAGCTTCTCCCTCAGGCTTTCTCGAGCTTCTCATGTTCCTTCTTCTGGATGTTGCTTTCATGTGGTATTTCTACATCTATCACAGCGGCCTTCTTCCTCTGCCTGTCCACCACTACTATGTCAGGGTGGTTAGCCATCACCAGTTTGTCTGGCTGTAACAATTAATTGATTACTAAATTAGTTGACCATTATTTCAATAATCGATTGATCACGATTAATCTGATTAATCGTTTCAGCCCTATTTGGGGGCGTATCTCATTTTGATCTCACGACTTCCACGTCATATTCTGCACAGATGTTTCTGTACTTTATGCCAGCCACTTGGTTATGGTGTTCCACGTATCCCCTGCCTGCTAGCATCTTGCACCCTGCCTTGGGGCCATTGCTGCACAGCCTGCACCTGGGGTCTTGCCTGGCGTGGTAGACCCCAGCCTGTGTCGATCTTGTAGTTAGAGCTTGTTCCTGTGCTGCCATGATTAGTGCCTCTGCACTGTCTTTCAGCCCAGCTTTGTCCACCCATTGGGAGGATTTTTTTTAATACCAGCCACTTCTTCTGTCCAGTGCTATATCCCGTGCAGCGGCCTGTCCTTCCATGATGGTTCCTGTTCTTGCTCCTTTTCTTTCTTGGGTTTCTGCTGCCTGAGGCATTCACTAAGCACATTATCAGTTGTGGGCATCTCCATGATGTACTCATGTATTCTTGTTTCATCAAGGAGCGTGGTTCTGACACTTACCAGTCCTCTGCCTCCTTCTTTCCAGTTAGTGTACCGTCTTAGCGGGCTTGATTTGGTGTGAAACCATCCATGTACGTTAAGGAGCTTTCTTGTCATGATGTCTGTGGCTTCTGTCTCCTCCTTTGGCCTGCTTATGTTGATTGCCTGGATCTTGTTCTTTCCATTCAGCTGACTCCTCAGAACTTTCCTGATTCTCTGCAGATACTTGGTTGCAGTTTTTCTAGTGACTTCTTCATGGTTTCCATTTGCCTGTGGGATTCCAAGGTACTTATAGCTATCCTTAGTGTCTGCAGTGTTGCCTTCTAGTAGTGCAAGCCCCTCAGTTCTGACTACTACCTCTCTTTGTTACCATACGACTACACTTCTCCAGTGTAGTCTCATTCCCTCCTTGTCATCCATGTAGAGGTGGCTAATGTTTGCTCCATTCTGTAGTTGATATCTGTAGCAAGTATTAATGATCTGGCTGAGGGGGTTCAGGCCTATGTAGAACAGCAGTGGGGTCAGAGCATCTCCTTGGTAAGTCCCGCACTTGATGGTGACTTGTGCAATTTGCTTGAGGTTGGCCTCTAGTGTTGTTCTCCAAAATCTCCATTGAGTTCCAGATGAAATCTTTTAGGGTCCTCTTGATTATGTTCAGCTCTACGCATTCCAGGATCCATGTGTGCGGCATTGAGTCATAGGCTTTCTTGTAATCAATCCAGGGAGTTCACAGGTTGCAGTCTAGAGTGACTGCTCTATCTACCAGTAGCTGGTGTTTTGCTCCTCTGGTGTTTCTGCCAATTCCTTTCTGGGCCCTGCTCAAATGTATTGAGCCATGTGACTATTCATCTTAGCCACTATGATGCCTGACAGGAATTTCCATATTGGGCTGAGGCAGGTTATTGGCCGGTAGTTGGATGGGACCGGTCCCTTCTGGGGATCCTTGAGGATCAGGACTGTTCATTGATTTAGCTGTTCTGGGTGTGTCTCTTCAATTAGCAGCTGGTTCATTTGTGCTACCAGGTAGTCATAGAGTGCAGTTAGCTTCTTTATCCAGTAGGTGTGAATCAGGTTCTGGTGCTGTCCAACTCTTCATATTTGAGACTCTTGTCTCTTGTCTGTGATGGTTACTGGAGGCTGTTCAGGGAAGTAAGTCAGGGTTTCCGCGGGGTAGTAAAAGGTAGTAAATTAAATGAGCTCAAATTAAGGCCAGTAAAAGGTAATAAGAAAATCTTTATAAAAAAAAGCAGGACCTGAGCTGACGTTGATAGACTAGATTGGTTCTGTTGTCCGATCTGCTGTGCGCATGCACGGTTTAGCAACCACTTAATCGCGACGCTGCTGCCATGAATCAAACCTGCAGATTTCAAACGATGCACCAGTTTTTAAATTACATTGCTAGGCCACGTAAAACCAGAGTTATGCCCAATAATTTATGCCATGCTTTTTCCTGTATATTGTCCTCACCTTCGATGTGCGTTTTGTGCACAAAACGGCAAAACGCGTGTTTCGCTAACACGAAGTGCTTGCTAATAAAAACAAAACAATTCCCGACAACTCCTTTCCTTTTGGTGGAAAAATGCACCATATCAACCAATCAGAAAATTATGCGGTAACACGATGTATTTGGGTGCAATTGGCTCCCGAGGAACAGGTCTAAAGAGACAATATTACTGGCAAGTTTTGCCTGTGATGGGCCCCTCGGTCTTGTGGAGGACAGAAACTGTTTTTTGAGGTGGCATAAATAATTTGTGTAGCATCTTAATGTGAGTCCTGATTGCGGTGCAAATAGTTGTACAGAAAAACGCCTGAGGCCTTTCCTGTATTTTAATGTGAATAGCTGTAAGTAACTTTATCTACTATTTTTTTACACAAGTTGTGAAACTTTACAACTTATACTTGCATTTTAAGTTGTAAAAACAATTTGTTAAGCATGTTTGTGATTTTTTTTTTTTTTTACAGGAAATTTTTACAGGAAA
>VUQK01037675.1:0-12585 GCA_015106715.1 Bujurquina vittata | reverse complement strand
TATTGTACTTGGACCTACAAACCTTAAAAACATGGTGTTTAACCAGATATATCATTTTGGACCAGGATATGTCCTTCAATGCACATATTAAGCAAATATGTAGGACTGCTTTTTGCATTTGCGCAATATTTCTAAAATTAGAAACATCCTGTCAGAGTGATGCTAAAAAGCAAATTCATGCATGTATTACTTCTAGGCTGGACTATTCAGACTATTCATACTATCAAGTTGTCCTAAGAGAGCACTCAAAAGCCTTCAGCTGACTCAAAATGCTGCAGTTAGAGTACTGACAGGGACTAGAAAGAGAGAGCAGATTTCTCCCATATTGGCTTCTCTTTATTGGCTCCCTGTTAGATCTAGAATAGAATTTAAAATCCTTCTTCATTTCTTCTTCTTACATACAAGATCTTAAATAATCAGGCCCCACCTTATCTTAAAGACCTTATAGTACCATATCACCCAATAGAGCACTTTGCTCTCAGACTGCTGGCTTACTTGTGGTTCGTAGGACATTTAAGAGTAGAATGGGAGGCAGAGCCTTCAGCTTTCAGGCCCCTCTTCTGTGGAACCAGCTCCCAGCTTTGATTTGGGAGACAGACACCCTCTATTTTTAAGATTAGGCTTAAAACTTTCCTTTATGATCAAGCTTATAGTTAGGGCTGGATCAGGTGATCCTGAACCACCCTTTAGTTATGCTGCTATAGGCCTAGGCTGCTGGGGGGGGGGGGCTCCCATGATAAAGTGTTTCTTTTTCATTCATCTCGTTTTATACCTCACTCTGCATTTAATCAGGAGTTATTATTACTCTCTATATTTAGTTAAATATGGGTACTGTGTTAGCAAACATTTATGAATTTAACAGACATGGAGCTATATTAACATTTATAGAGATATATGTATATATTTAGAGTTTTATATAACTACAGTACAGTGTTGGATGCCGGGTATGGATAATAAAAAAAAGGTTTGTCCTTGTTCATATTTTAAATGAAGCTGAAAGTGCAGCTAGCTGTGATTAAAACCTCCACTGGCTGATGAAGCTTGTTAAATATGGTAGATTTCTATTGTAATTGTTTAAAATAATGGGGTTAGACGTGATTTATCCTCATTTGAAGTTTACATTTATGATACGGTAACATACATTCAGTTGTGTAACATTGGGTAGAAACAACAATTTTGGTTATTTTATTTGCTGAGGTATATCAGTGTCTCTAAACACCTCTCCTTTCCCCACTACTCACCGCGGTGGACGGCAGCCTCGAGGCACAGGAGCAGGTATGATAGTCGCGCCTCACGAGCTCGCGGCAGGCTGGTATCCAGACTGCAGCGCTGCTTCCTGAGGTCCACTTTGCAGGCTTTAGCCAAAGAGTAACTGACTCTGTAGTCCTGAGAGATGAGCTTCTGACGAGTGGTCAGAGCATCACGGCACTTCGAAGGCAAAGGAGGTGCGAAAGATAGTCAGAGACCAAACAAGTTTAATCCAAAACTTATCAAGATACATTAATGTGAATCCTGCCACCCTGCCAACGAGATGAAGGAATGAGCTGGTTGTACCTTTTCTGACATGGATTCTTCAAACTTGTGATTGAACAGACACTTATAGACTTTCCCTTCTCCTGCTTGAATCTGTGGAGAAAAATTTAAAAGGGTTTCCCCTGAGATGTTAAAGGACTTTGCCTCATCCCTGGACAGCTTTTATAATTTGCTAAACTCTAATCCGCTTATACCTTTGGAAACCAAGAGAAGCCAGATCCTCTATCATTTACATATTTTCTGAATGTATTAACTGGTTGTGTCTGATTGTTGAAAGCGTAAAAATCATATAAACAGTTGAGTCTCCTTACGTTCTGGCAAAATCTCTCACGGTCATCTCGGCAGGAAAAGTACAGGTGTCGGTCGAGGTGGAAGTCATCTGACGACAGCTCCGCCACCCGTAGGATCGCTTTCTGACACTCCTCTTTGATTGGATGACCACGATCCTGTTGCTCCACCTCCCTCACCAACGCCTTCTCCAGACAGGAGATCACTTCACCCTGGGAGTGGACGTCCTATAAAGGGACATCAAGGATTCAGCTTTAGCTTGAGGTTGTGTCGCAATCCCTTATGTTCATGGAGCAGCTAAAATGCTGCCTTAACATAATATCAGAAGTACTGATATAATATCAGAAGAAGACACAATATAAAGTAGGGACAATAAGAGTCCCAACACTATTCATGGGTTTGAAAATAACTAGTAAATAAATAAATGAGATGTTACTATTGTGAAATTAAAATCATAATATGCTTTTATAAGGTGTTGTAGGTGTATAAATGCAACAAATGGATCCTTTTAACGTGTTCTTAGATAGCTACTATGCAACATGATGATGTCATCATATGTGGTATTGATAAGAGTTGAGTAGGACGAGACCATGGACAAACAGAGATTTGTTGTATTATAATAAGAGATTGTATTTTCAGCATTAGATAAGGGATTAAGCTAAATTTATTTAATAAATTTTAACAAGTATATTACACAACAATAAGCCTTTGTGGGTAAATTTCAGTGTATGTTATGAATGTGGGAGCAACGGTGGCGCAGTTTTTGGCATTGTTGTGTCACAGCAAGAATTTTCTGGGTTCAAATCCACCAGCTGGAGTGTGTCTTTCTGTGTGAGCTTTGCCTGTGTGAGTTTCCTGTGGGTACTCCAGCTTCCTCTCATAGACCAGAAATGCATGTTAGGTTAATTGGCGATTCCAAATTGGCCATAGGTGTGAATGTGAGCAAGAATGATTGTTTGGCTCTCTGTGTTGGCCCTGCAATAGGCTGGTGCTACTGCTTCCCCAGTGACCCTGAACTGAACTGCTTAGAGAAATGAAAGTATGGATGTTATGAAAGCATTATGTTGTAGTAAATGAAGCCAAAAAGCAGAGTTCCTTAAAGGGCCATTTGAGGTGCAGTCCAAAAGTGAATCATGTGCAACAGACCTTCCTTAGAATATTGTTTATGGAGGAAAAACTTTTTTCCAGCCTATAGGTATACAGCCCTTTCACAAAAACTGTACACATGTACTGATTGTAGTGAATATGAGCAACAGGTGGGTGTTCTTTTGTCTACCCTAGCATTAATTTTTATTAAAAGTCACTCTAAGTACAGCAGCTTTTTATCTGCACTCTTACTTTCAAGCCATTCAAGCTTGGTTTTTCATTGCTAACCAAAATTAGCATTCCATTTAATACCACAGTTATACACACAGCTCGCAAACCATGCTAACTAATCAGCCGACACAGCTACAGCTCCAATCTCCCATCCAAGTGTGATCATGTCCAGTAGTCCAAAGCACAGGCAGGCAGTGTCACGGTGACTACATTCATCTTTTATATACAGTCTATATGGTGTGATCCCAGTTTTTGAATTTGGGAAAAATCCCCAAAAGCCAGTAAATGAACTTTTCCTGATTTGTGTTTGCCTCCTTTTTATGATTTATTAACTTTCACAGACTTTTGATTGTATCAAATCATGTATTCTTTAATAAACAGTTTAACAAACACCCACCTTATGTCCTGTGTTGATGCTGCCGCAGCGCAGATTATTGATGTCTTCTCTGCATTTGTCCATGAAGCCGCAGATAAGCCTGTAGTCGCTGAAGATGATGCTGGTCATCTTAGTGATGTACTGGTTACACTGGTACTCGCTGATGTTAACACGGTGATCCACCAGGCAGGACACCAGGTAGCCCCTCCCTCGCTCCACCTCATTACACTCCTTTATCTGAAGATGTGGAAACATTTGACAGGTCAGAAGAGAGCAAAGGACAGACTGAATTAGAAAAACGTACATCTTCCCTGTAGAGCGCCGTAGGCAGACTGACCTCAGCGATGGTGCTCTTGCAGATCTCCATGGCTACAGACTCAAACTTTGGATCTCTGGTCAGATTGAGTTTGTAGTTCCACAGAAGCTGATTGAGAAAAGAAAACATGAGTGACTGACATAACATCATTCAACAGCTAAACAAGAAACTAAACAAAAAACTAGTAGCAAAGAGTTTGTGGTGGTCATATAAAGCATTAGTAGTTAGATCATTTCTCTTCTTCATTGAGAAACACATCTTTGTGATGGTGATGTATGAATAAAGTCCAAACCTAAGTCACGCCATTTAACCTCAACATTTTCACAGAGAATATTTTCTTCAGGGAGAACAACACTATTACAGCTGCTGCTCCAAAGAGGATCTCTTCCTGCAGTGGGATGTGGGATTTGTCACCAGCATCTTGGAATGCAGCTCTCCTCAGCAGTCCTAATTTCACTCTGGAGACCTTACTTAATTTATGTGAATCTACTGTTTAAACAGCACATATCTTGAACTCTACATACTCTACATTTACTGAACTCTACTAATCCTATATGCAGACTGTCAGCACCCCCAAATTCCACTTGTTGCAGTTTTTTTCTATTATGCAAAACAAACAAACAAACAAACAAACAAACAAACAAACAAACAAACAAAAAGGCCTCCAATGGTCTCTTTTTCTGTTATTTATGTGTATCACTTTCCTTTCTGAAAGGCTCCAGCTGCAGCAGCCACAAATAACAGCTACTGAGAGCCAGACCACCCAGAAAATAAGATAGAACAATGAGCGTGTGACATGTTAACTACAGTCAGTGTTTTCCATGCTGTAATAAAGACAGCCCAAGTGGTCCATTAGCCTTGTGGTGTTTCATAAACCTGACTGCTGTTAGAAGACCTAAATATTGAAGTTTTATCATCCAGAGGGCACTTTAGGAACCTCTTAATGCAAAAAGAGGCAAGACTCCTAATTTAAAGTTAGATGGTTGTGAAGTTTGTGAAGGTCACCAGCTGGATGTGTGCAAGCTGAGGGTTCTTCAAAGCTGGTGTTTAGGACCTTAAAGGACCTTATTACAGTCATTGCTCATGATGCTGCTTTATTTGAAATTCTCTGCAAGGTCCAAATGTTTCCAGTAATGTAACATTTGAACCTTGTTACATTAAAACTACTACTAAAGAGTTTGTGGTGGTCATATAAAGCATTACATGTAGTTAGAAAAGAGCAACTGTGCTGCCCTCTACAGAGATATATGGAATCATATTAGTATGTTCAGGGTGCTTTTTAGACAGGTACTGCATTAGATTTTAACTCTCTACTCAGAAATATTTCTATGAAATATTACCAGTTAGATGTGCATTTACAGCAATGCTTGTGGCCCTGAGGCAATCAGCACACTAACATATGAGCATGCATAATGTTTACCATGTTCACTATTTTAGATTAGTGCATATGTATTTTAATATCTGCTAATTAACTTCAAATTAAAATTGCCCAAATATATCTATACATACACTTTATACTGTAAGGTAAAAACCCTACAATATCAGAGAGAGAACTACAGCAATCCTATATAAGGAAAGCGCTTGGCAACCGCAGGGAGGAAGAACTCCCATTTATCAGGAAGAGATCTCCAGAATCAGGTTCAGAAAGGGGCAGCCATCTACTGTGACTGGTTAAGGAGTGAGAGGAAAGAGGAGAGAGAGAAGTGTAGAGAGATAAGCAGCAACAGGACAAAAGTGAAACAAATTACAGCTGAGGTAGTTGCGAATGTGATCAATTTATAAGTTTTTGTTTTGAATAAATTAAAGGTGTAGCCCAGTGATGGCAAGGCCAGAAAAGAGACTTCCGGTGACAAAGGTTCATTAGCTCAGATGGCCAAAAAGATGAAGGTAAAATGTTCAGCAGTTTGCACATCACAGCTGTGGTAAGTTAACCGTGTTGGAATGTCTTGTCAACATTTGAGCTGACATATATCATCATGTTTGGTTTAAAGTCTTTGTATAACAGCAGGAGCAACCAGCAGTAACTTTGATTCAAGCATCTGTCAGGTGCAGCGACATAAACACAGCAAACCAACCTGGACACGCCCGCACCAGCGCCCTTTCTCTCAGGCTTGTACAATTTAAAAGTTCAGAGTGAATTTGTGTGTGTTTTAAAGGAAATACTCACATGGTTGCAGTCAGGAGCGATATCAATTTCCTACAGAAAAGCAGAAAGAGAGAAATGTGAACCTTTAGTGGATTTAAACATCTTTCAACAATGCTTCCGTTACAGATATAGAAACAAATTGTGTAAGGGTGACTTTGGCATTTTACTGCAATGTTGCAATACACAATGAGATTTCCAAGTTTGGGACCATCCTGCCTAATCATAAGAACCAAATCCAAGTCTGACAAAATGTAAACTTTCAAGCAGTGCGAAACCCAGAGACAACATCGGGTTGGAGGAAAAAACACAGACACCTGCTTGCATTTCTTTGAGCACTGATTTAACTAAATTATAATGAGATAGTGAGCGTATTCAGAGGCGCCTGAAGGTTAAACTTGGTTAATAAACCAACAACAAGACTCAAAGGGAAGGTTAGTTCCACCTTACTGAAACCCTTTAAAATTGTTTAGCTTGTTGGCAAGCACACCAACTTAGGGCTACGTGAGTGAGTATATGCAGAGTTTCCAGGTTTGTGTTTCCAGGTAAATGTTGCTGATTTTCATGCTAAGTGAACTGGTATGCTGAGGACACAGAAGTCAATGATCTGTGACAGATCTCAGGCAGATTTACAAACGTCCTTCTTGAACATAGTTAGTAGAACCAGACAGATATAGAGTTGTTAAGACCGATACAAATATTTGGTGATTTTAAAATCTGATATATTGGCCAAATATTTTAGCTTTTCTTAAATGCACTTTTTGGAAAAACTTTTTACAATTTAATTAAAACTTTTACAGTAAGGCAGCATTCTTCTATCTGCATATAGAATTATTTGATGTTGCCATCTTAAAAAATAATTTTTAACTAATCTACTGTTTCTATGTTTGTTTGTCTTTTAAAAAAACCCAACAACAACAACAACTGTATAGTCTGTGCTCTTCTATCGACCAGATTAAGCCACCACAGTACAAATGTTGAGCTAAAACTAGCTTACATAACATCAGCACAAGTTGTTGAGTTGCTGTACCTTGTGGTTCAATGTGGTATTATGTATAACTACCGCCTTACTTCAGCTTCAGTGAGTATCTTGTCAAAACAATATACACAAGTCTTGGAAAACATACGATATAGACATTTTTTTATTGGGTCAGTTCATTTTTAGAGGGTTTTAAAGTTATTTTTAAACAAAGGATTTTTACCAAAACAAAGCAAAACCAAACTGTAAAAATGGGGGAAAGCCGACTGATTCTCTTACTAAGAAATGACAAACTAGACATCTTGCTCCATGATTATATTGATGCTAGTCTTTTTGTGCAACTGTATAAGATGGAAATTACATAAAGTGCATTTGGTCCCTTTACTTTCAAATGAATGGTAGAATGGGCACCGGTTTAGCTCATGGGCTCAGGCGCCCATATGCCCCAGCGGACCGGGTACGAGTCTGACCTGTGGCCCTTTGCCTCCCCTGTGTTCTCTCCGCCTTCTTCCTGTCTACTCCTCAGTGCTACACTGTCCTGAAAATAAATCTTTAAAAAGAATGGTAGAAAAATACCACCAACACTGCCCTAAAGCACCGAGCAAAGTATGTTTTTTTCCTCCAAAAGGCAGCAGTTTAATATGAACAAAGCAGCAGAAGCTCTTCATGGACTCGCCCACAACATCCTTGACTATCAGAGGGAAGCCAGCATCAGAAGCTCTTCTTACAGCCCCACATCACTTTGCAGTGAAAAGACATGAAAGCACTTTGTGATAACTCCGCTGTGCCCACGGGAACAGAGACAAAAGGCCTTCTTCTGACTTTAAACTTTCATTTCCACTAAATGTTTCAGACACAGAAATTGGTGTAATGAGGATACAGACCCTCAGTGGGCTCCTAGATTAAAAAAATAAAAATAAAAATTACCATTTTGTTCAACTATAAGTTATTAATTAATGAAGAGCTGTTCTTTTCACATCAAAGGCTTTTAAAACACGACCATATTAATCATCAAGACTGATCAAACTGAAGTAGTGAGGATACTTGTCCCTTGGTAAGGGGTTGAGAGATGTAACACATCTTGGGGCTGATGTGTTACACTTACAACTACACGTACAACTCTACACATGTATAATGTTAAAACTGGGCTGCCTTTTATCTCAGAATAAGTCATTCAAATAGCTATACAGTATAGAAACTGGGAGAGATGGCCCCACTCAGATTTCACTCATTCCCTAATGTAACTAAGTTTTTAGCCACCTTTCAGTGTGTTTACACTTCGGGCGTCAGGCTAAGAGTCTTAAGAAGAAATGAGAAGTTCTTGTCATCTCAGACTGTCATCCATCCTTGTCAGGTTTTATTTCCGTTCTTGTAAGTTTTCCCTACAGTTTTTGCTACAACTGTTCTCAATTAGCCAACTACTTCCCCTTGTACATATAACTCCTGTGTTAACTCTTCCCCCTGCCAGCTTGCTTTTGCACTATTTAGTACTTTCTACTTTAGTGTCTCTGAGAATGGGTTCTGCCAGTCTCTCCCATCACTGTGGAGGAATTTTGGCACGCTCTTCTTTACAATGTTGATTCAGTTGACTGAGGTTTGTTTACCTGCAGCTCTCTTAAGAGCCAGCCTCAGCATTTCAATAGGGTTGAGGTCTGGACTTTGACTGGGTCACTGTAACACCCTGATTCTTTTCTTTTTCAGTCATGCTGTTGTAGATTTGCTGCTGTGCTTGGGATTATTGTACAGTTGCATGTTTGCAAGTTCTCTGAGAATTGCATGGTCTAACCTTGGGGTATTTGCTGAGACGTTTACTCCTGGGAAGATTATGACATCGTGTTAACACAAGCTCCAGACCAGAAAATTGCCAAACTTCTACTTTTATAGAAGTGCTCACATTTGCTGATGATCAGTTAATCAAGTGCATTTGATTATCAGCACCTGGCTGCTACTTTCCCTCTTGATTCCCATGGAACCAGTAAAAAGTGTACATTTTGGTCCAATGATCATAGATAGTTCATCCCTACCCTCTGACACAACTTATAGAAGCGTACCTGCAGCACATCATATGCTACAGATAAACTGTTGTGTAATGCTTTTATGATGTATCCAACCCAACCTCCTACCTATGCTTTATAAAAATCACCTGACTTCTTCTTTTGATCCTGTCATAATTCCTCTCTAAAAACATCCCACAATACTCAAGTGTATCAATATTTTCTTATATGCCAAGTTAATGATCCAATGACCACGGCTCTACAAATACCCCTGGCTGGTTTCTGCTATTGCAAAGTGACTCGCAGTTAGTTCATAACTGTGTTACTGTTTCTCAGACATCTATCAGCTGTAAAATTTCAGGGCTTACACCACCACAAATATATTCTGAAACTAGTTGTACTGAAAGCTCGTGCTGCTCAACTACCACTCTTACTGGCACTCTGTGTGTGCGTGTTTGTATGGAGAAAAGCCAGATTTATAAGAGCCATTTACCTCTTCGGGAGGCCACAGCTGTTACAGAGTCGAAGCAATGTAATTATCTCTGTAAAGAGGGCATCGCTTAGGGCTGCTAGAGGAGTTGTGATTTTGTGTGTGTGTGTGTGTGGCATGGTGAAAAAGAAGGGATGAAGTTAGCATGATGATTAAATAAAACACAAGGGAAATTTTTCAGGGACAGAACAGCTTGTGCATCTTTTCACTGTATCCACATTAACTTCATAATTTAACATAGGTAAGCAAACAAATACATTATATTTATTAATGTAAAACAATTATAATTTCTTATAGGCTTTTTATATTACCTCTATTATAATATTATAATCTATTATCTGCTTACATAGAAGCAGGTACTTGTATTTTCTTGGCACACTTTAAGCTCCTTTGCACCAGTTGAGCATTGTTTAACAGTCTGAGTACTGGTGTTTACCATGTCCACAGTTTACCCAGCTTCTGATGTCACAAAGCTCCAATCATCTCAAACTTGCTTCTTGAATGTGACAGTGAGTTCCCTGTACTCAAACAGTCACCAGATCTCAATCCTTTAGAGCACCTCTGAAATGTGCTGGAAGGGGAATTCAATCAATGTGTAGCTGGCAAAGCTGCAGAAGCTATACGTGACGCTATCATATCAATATGGACCAAAATCTCTGGGGAGTGTTTCCAGCACCTTCTTCCAATCTGTGCCATGAAGAATTAAAGAATTAAGGCAGTTCTGAAGGCAAAAGGGGGTCCAACCTGGTACTGGCAAGATGATACTAATGAAGTGGCCAGTGAGTGTATGTGTGAATACCAAGACAGATTCCTGGCCAGCTGTCGGTTTATTCGGTACGCCTAACTAAAAGAATTCAGTGTAATCCAACAGGGTTACAGTAAATCCTCCTTTCACACTTTCCTGAATGCTAATAAAGTAGAATTCGGGGTTTTGTTGCTGCTGAATTGTGTAGCTTTTCTCTGAAATGACAGAGATTAACCAGCATCTCTCTGAAACCATTTCACCATAAACTTTATGACCTTATAGAGGAGAGAATTTATTGCAGGAATGTTTTATTGCTCTACATTTTCATCAGCTTGGTGTATCCAATTTCCTACTAGTAAAAAAATAAATGACGCTAAATTTATATTCAAGGTGTTCAAAATGCTTAAATGCTTATGAAACAAAGTAAATCTAAGCTAAAGATTTTAAAAAAAACTTGTATTTTTGAAAGATCAGAGTTTTTAACTATATGACTAATTGAACAAATTTGTTATAAACTGAATTTAATCTTTTTCTTTGTTTGTGTTTAACTTTCAGCAAACTCAGATTTTTAGGTCTGAATTTGGTCAGTTGGTATTTATATTTATTTATTTGAACTTTTTTTTTCATCTGATAGAATTGATCTAAATCTGTGAACCCCAAAACACCAAAAAAAAGGAGCCCTAATAAATTGAAATGGCTGGTTTAGAAAGTAAATATATCCACAGCTCTTCCAACTTCCTTAAAATCTTTAAGTATCATTGTTGCTTATTACTGTTATAGATGTGAGCTATATTAAATAAGCATCTTATCTGGCTCATTAATGAGTAATCCAACCCTGTTAATACAATTGAAGTGTAAGTGTGTGTGTGTGTGCATATATGTGCGTCACATAAGTGGACAGATTAAACAGGTTCAGCAGCCTTGTGATTAGCACAACTGATGTGTTTTTTCTTAAGATTTAAGTCTAGCTTTTTAAAGCAAGGTCAAAAAGTAAACACTTGAAATCTAAAGAAAAATAATCATCATGAAAGAGTGAAAAAACATCAATCATGAGCTCAGTTGACTCCTTTAAAAAAGCTTTTTATACCCAAAGATATTCAATTTGAAATCACATGAGACCGAAGAAGCAAATCCAGGAAAATGCTGAAAAATGAGCGCTAATAACCGCAGTGCAGCTCACATCACCCTCTGTTCTTGGCTCCTCAATCTGTATGAGGAAGTACTTAAAAAATTGGTGGAAAAGGAAGAGAAACTGAGGACAGACTGCCCCAGGCAACAACATTACCACCTGGAAAATCAGATACAGGCAGACTGTAAACACGACACAAAGGTGTGATGTTTATCACATGGCCAGGTGATCAACCAGGCTGTGAGCGTTTCCTTAGCTGGACATATTATCAAGTGGACTGAAGAACCGCTCTCCAGTGGTTAATGATCAACAACAAAGGATTCGATCTCTAGTTAGAGAAGTAGCTCCTGTTTGGTGAGGTTTACAGACACAGGCATCATTTATATAAAGAAAAAAATGTATAAGGAGATAAAAATAAGAGAATCTGTGCATGTAGGCGGCCAATCTGTAAACAGGCACAGAGTGTGAAAGTTGGTTGTGTTTTTCATCAGAGGCACAAAGAAACAAGACAGGAGCAGCAAGAGTCTGTGGTTTAACTTAAACCTGCAAGTCACCTGACAGCACTGACGCCCGCGCCCGCGTCACGTCTCACCAGGTTAATAAGTACTGCACTGAGGTGGTAAGAGGGGCAGTCGTCAAACCTCTCCCTTAAACTAAATATTACAGCTAAGACGGCCCTGCCAGGTGCAGAGCTGCAGAAGGGGGTAAAGTTCATTTGGGCCATCACATGAAAGAAATAAGAAATAAACAGTTAATCAGGTTAAGCCTGAAACTCACTCACCTACCTTTATTAGAGATGAATCAATGTGTTGTTTATCGACTAATCACGTTTCATTTAGCTTGCTGTTTTTAAGCCTAAATCCTCAATCACAAGCAGCTTACAGGGATATACAACAGACTCACGATTTTCAACTGTCTTTGTAAAAAATCAATTAATGCCACAGTGTAGTTAACCACAGAGGACCCCCTTATTTACTCCTGGAGCCCAAGGGGGCTTTCACACTGTGCTTGTAGGTTGGACACAAGTAGTTGGGAGGAACCTGATGTGTTGATATAAATTTTGCCTAAAATCTACTTCTAGCACTTAGAACACCAGCACTGAGTAGAGGCCATGAAAAGTTAGCGAACACCTTCAAATCTCTCTCTCTTTTTTTTTTTTTTTTTTTTTTTGGGGTTTTTTTTTTTTTTTTTTTAAAAAAAAAAAAAAAAATCCCCCTCTTTTTTTTTTTTTATTTATATAGGGGAGGGGAAGACGTTTGTTAAAAAACAAAAAAA
>VUQK01037670.1:3229-29115 GCA_015106715.1 Bujurquina vittata | reverse complement strand
CCGTCCACTCTGAGTTTTGGTATGCGCACTGAAGAAAGTCAGAAAACCTGAAAACTTCCTTCTACTTAAACATTCACTGTTCAAAAACCGGAAAAGATATCAACTCACAGATGAACACCTGAATAGTTGAAAGTCTTGGCTTCATTTTAAAGCTTAAATGGTGTTTCTAGCTGAAAGTATGCTGAAGTTATTTAAGAAGGAATTTGAAGAAGGATTTGAAAAATTCCCCATTCATTTGAATGGAGCAAAAAATTCACAAAAATATTAATATAAAATAAAGTTTAAAAGTTTAAAAGCTGAAAAGTAATAGCAGTAATCTGCTGAAAAAGCTGAACGTTTTGATACCTGAACGGTTTCTGTAGCTGAAACGTAGCTGGAGTTTTTAGCGGTCAAAAAACGTACGGAAGAACATATAAATAATAATAATAATAATAAAGATTACAACAGCTATACTGTGAATGCCTTGAGGCATTCACAGTAATAAAAAAGCCTGTAGGTGAGAGGTAAGGCATTGTGCAGCTGAAAGAGATGTTGTTAAGAGGATGGTGAGGATGAGTGGGGACACTGAAAATATGTTAGAAAAGAATGAGAGCACCGTGCTCTCGCATCATCTGTCAGTCTTGTTGGTATGTATCTCGGGAATTTAGCTGCCTTTTTTTTTTGGTAATTGACTTTTAGTGTATCTGATTGTTCACTAAGCCTCACCCTTCTTAGGTGCTGCCAATCTTAACATTCCTCCACTGCACAATAACAGTGGCAGACTTACCACTTCATCTTCATAGTATTATAAATGGAAAATTCTTGATTCAGATTGAGGCACACACCCACATCAGCAGGTTATAGAAAGTTAACTTTGGCTTCAGTTTTGTTTAAATGGACTCATTTAAAAATGAGAACCCTGCAAAAGGCTCTTTAAACAAACTTGAAGGCTACATCTGTGATATTATGCAGACTGTGTTTAGCTTGTGAATCAGCGTGAAGATGAAGAGCAGGAGAGAAAGTGCTAAATCTTACACAAACTCTGATTGCATCCAGGGCTGCTGTGGATATAGTGGACATCCTGGCCTTTACCTGGGTTCTTGTAGCGTCGCCTGACATTATCATATTTACCCGTTAATGATGACCACTTAGAATACACTTAGATGCAATTGTGGGTAGTAAGCCTGTAACTGGAGATATTAAGGACTGCAGCTTATGTTGAAGCAGAGAAGAAATGCACTGTGTTACACTTTTGCTCTTGTGATTTAGGTTTTGGAAATCCTAAAAAAAAAAGGGTCCAACAAATCTTTAAATATAGAGTAAAGCTTTCACTGTGCACGAAGAAATGCAGAGTTTAGCAGGCCTGCCTAGCAGCCAATTAAAATGACATTTTTACAAAGACAAAGAGCAGCCATTCCTTATTTTAGTGAAAATTGTTGTCATGTACACATTTCTGTGAAACAGGTGTATATTATAGTGTTGACCAAATGTTTGGCCTGTTCTGCATTCACTGCTTGTTACAGCCGAGGAAGATCTTGATTATCAGTGACCCTTCAAACTCATCAGCAAGCTTATGCACACAGCATTATTTGGCTGGTGCTCAGTCCAGTAATCACATTACCTCTGAGCAGAGCTGAAGACGTTTTTATAAATAAGCAATCAGCACAGTGGCAAATTAAATTCAGAGCTTCATAATTAACCTTGGTAGGAAAACTCATTTAAGTCTCTTAAATCATCAAATGAGCTCAGGTAAAGCTAAACTTGATTATGCTCGGGGAAAAAAAAATCCTGTTACAGTCTTTGAGGTGAGAAAATACTGTCATTTATGGGAGCCAAAGCAGCTCTCTATTTGAGCTGTTTAATTGTGGCTCACACATCAATGCAATTAAACTCGTCAGAGGAATACTGACTTTCTGGTTGAATTCACAATGTTAATTAGCCGGTTGGGATTTTTTGAAATAAGTTATTGCTCTGCTTTATCTTGTGCTCTGGGTGAGTGATTCTCATAAAGACTAGAGCTTTTCTCTCTGCCTTCCTATCATATGCAATGTGTGGGGTGAAGTTGCAAACTAATTGCAAGGAAGTGTGTAACTAATGATTTCCACAAAGCTGCAGCACATAATGTGTTGCTGTTTAAAATGCAAATTTCTCCTTGTTTATTCAGAGAGCATATTCAAATTCCAGCTTACAAACCTTGTACTGTTTCTCAACTTGGATACAGTTCAGTTTTCTAGTTTCCTTCTAACTCTGTTTGGGCATTATATATGTTTATGCTATCCTTATTGCTTTCTCTTTGCGAGCATCTCTTTATGATCTTTTCCTGTTAGAACTCACTTACATGCCTTGAGTGATTGTAGAACAACTTAAATGTTTTTGTGTTGTTTGTATCTGTGTGATTTATCATGACCTTTGAAGACTTTGCCTCAGCCTGAAGCATGCATTATCTCAGCAAACAATGGGGTGCCTCTTGGTTAAAAATAGCTGTTAATATGCATAGTAAAAGTTGTTTTGTAGGACACACATTGAGGGGAGAGCTTGTTCAGTATTGTGAACACTGTACAAGGTAATTAAAATGGTCATGGGCAAGTTTCCTTTAAAGTCAGCTGAGACTGTGGTGGTTGTCCCAGCTTTGCCCGTGACCTTTGGAGCTGCCAGTAGCGGCCAGCTGTAATCTATCAAAATCTAAACTTTCCCCAGTGCTTGGTCAAACACGTGTATGAGAGTGGCTACTGACATTAAAACTCAATTAGCAGGGCCACCTTCTAAATAAGACAAAGTGCATCAACAGTTTTTGTATATCAGGGTTACAACTGCCTCGGAGTCAGTGTTTTGAAGTGGGGCCACTGGGATGCAGAGATCTAAAAATCAGTGTTTTGAACTTGTGAGCTTGAAGATGGACCGCACCAGCTGCAAGTCTCGTGACAATATGCAAAAGCACACATTGCAACAGTACATGGTTGTATTTTTGTGATATAGTTTCCTTTGCGCTCAGTTTGTTTTATCCACTCAACAAGCTGGTCAGTTATAAAAGCAACTCTGTGGAGGACTGTCAGGAAATGGTGATCCCATTGATGATGCATCATAGGTATCTTGTGGTTCCCTGGTTTTTCCATTAGGTCAGGTGAAGGTTTTCACTTCTCCTCTTTAGTTTCTCTGCACACAGTGAGCTCCATAAGCTTTTGGACACTGGCACATTTTTGTAGCTTTGCTTCAATGATGATGGGTTTTAAACAATTAAACAAAATGACAAACTGACAAACAGTTTTATGGCCAGGTCAGGCCTTTTCCCTCATTTTTCAATGATAGTTTAAGTAAATAAGTCGATTCCAAGTGTTGAACTTGCATTTAGTAGTTTTACGCTGGAACTCTCCATGTGCGGTCCAGAGAGATGTCGATTCAAGTGACGGAGGTCATCATAAGGCTGAAAAACCAAAATAAACCTGCCAGAGAGATGGCAAATACTTTGAGTGGTCAAATCAATGATCTGGTACATTTTATTAAGTAGGACTGCACTGGCCAGCCCATCAAAACCAAAAGGACTGAAAGACCGCAGAAGATGACTAGTGAATGATTACAATTCCTTAAGAAAAACTCTTTCACAACATCTAGCCAAGTCAAGTCAAACCCTTGTGGAGGCGTAATGTTTTCAAAATCTACAATCAAGACACACTCATGAGTATAAATATAGAAGGTTTGCAACAAGGTGCAAACCACTGGTTACACTCAAGAACAAAGGCCTTGTTTATGCGAGAACGTTTTCAGTTAAAAATGATAATGTTTTGTTGCATTTTGGCCTGTTCTTTACTCACCAATGTTTCGAGTCCCTGAAAATGGCACAATTTGAAAGTGGTTTCCAGAGCGGAGCATTTTCGAAATACTCTCTCCGCGTAAAATGGCGAAAACGCTACTTTTTGTAAACGGGGGTTTCTGGCACATGCGCACAATGGTTGCGACTCCTGAACAGATGAAACCAAGATTAAACTTTAGCTTTTATGTATAAAAATGTTTGTAATTCCTAATGCACTACTTTTGTTAAAATCCTTGAAACAGAAGTTCTGCATGCTAAAATCCACGGCGGGGGTGTGCAGAGGCAAAATGACCAAAAAATGCGTTATTGTCCAAAAACTTGTGTGTACCTAACTGTATGTTTATGCATTTAGCCTAAAGAATTTTCTCTAATAACCATGAGGCTCATGAGTGAACTCTGTCAACATCTGTCATGAAATTTGATACTGATATTATGTAACAGATGATTCCTGATATTTATTTTTTTATTTTTTTTAGTTTCCACCACAGCCATGTTCACATGTGTTCAACACTTTGGTTTATCAAATACTAACAAACTATCACAGCAGTGCCACTATTAGATTAATGGTAGTGGATGAATGCAAATAAGACGTGGAAGAAGACTGTCAGCATACTTTCATTCAATACAAGCTTATAGTTTTTGCTTAAAATGCACATTTTAAGTGTTTTTCTCTTAGCTTCAGCTGGCACTTTTAACACTTTTTCCTTGGATTTCCCAATAACCCTGCTGCAGCCATAATCCCCACATTACTGAATGTGCTGTGGTTTATACACCGCCATACTGGTAACATTATGAAATGAAAGCTGCTCTAAAATGCGCCCGCTTGTGGCACCCTCATAATACCATATCCATAACTTTGAATTTGACTGAACTAAATCCTGTTCAGGAATACCACTGCTGAGCAGGGCTACACCATCTGCCACAGCACAAACATAATACAAATACTATAAATAGATTACAGAAGGCCTTATCCTTTATCCACACAAAAAGATGCTCTTTGTATTTATTCAGAGGAGAAAAATATTCTAATCTGGCTTTGTTTCACTTGGAGGCCTCATTTGTCACCCGTGCGCTCTGCCTCTGGGTAATGACTCCTTGGCTCAAATGCACACCAACTGTTAAAATGGCTCATTGTAATGCAGCGGGTCACCTAAGTTGTTTTCCAATCATGTAAAAGCAAGAGAATGAGGCGTGAAGCCTTCCCGAGGCTGCAGTGTGACCAAACAGTGTACTGAGTCAGTTCAGATCAAACTGGAATCACAGTTTGATTCGTTTCTTTGGCTGCCGTCAGTTTTTGGACCTATAGACGTGCCAATGGAAGTGGGAGGCACAGCACACAATTATCAGACCTGAAAAAAGAAAAAAAAAACCCCACTTATTTAGGATGTCAACATTATTAAAGCTGACATAAAACAAATGTAAGTTCTGACATGTTTTCAGAGAGCGTGACAGGATTAGTGAAATATTTCAAACCTCTTTTTAGAAAAATTTTGCTAATTAAAAAAATACGATACGATTGAAACTGTATTTCTGTTCAAGCATGTATTTCTTGGTCTAGTTCACTACATGCAGCTACAATCAGGGGAAAGACTGCTGACTTGACAGTTATACAGATGACGATCACTGACACGCCATAATGAGGAAGATCATCGTTGTGCTATAGATCTTTATGCTGATGAGACATTGACTGGAGTTGAAAAGTGTGGTAGCAAAAGGGGAACAAGCAACACAGATGGCTGCAGCCTCGGGAAGATTGCCAAGAACAGTTGATTCAGGTACTTGAAAGAACTTCACAAGGATTGAACTGCGACTGGGGTCAGTACTTCAAGACACCACATGCAGACGTCTTCAGGAAATGAGCTACAGCAGTCGCAGTCCTAAAATCAGGAGACCCAGAGCAAACATCAGTCACCTTACCTGAGCTAAAGAGAAAAATAACTAGATTGTTGTTCACTGGCCCGAAGTCCTCTTTACAGATGAAAGTAAATTTTGTATTTCAATTGGGAAAAGGTGTTTGAAGTCCAGTGTGAAGCTTCTGTGATGATTTTGGGGTGCTAGGTCATCTGCTGGTGTTGGTGGTGGTCGCTCAGTGCTCTACCCACAGTCCCACATCCACCACCAAATGGTTTGTTGTCCATGCTTGACTGAATCTTTAGAGAATTTAAGGGGTGTTGAGAAACACGCAACCCAAAAATATACTGATGAGATGAAGGCCACTATCCAAGCAACCTGGGCTTCAATAACACCTCAACAAGCTGAATGCCAAGTTACCCCCCCCCCCCATGCAATAGTGTGTAATGTAAATTTTTATCATGTTTGCATAGCTGTGAAACCAAAAGTAAACAGATTAAATGTGAACACTGTAACAAAATATACTTTGGTTTGAACATTCGAGTGTGAAAAGGGCCTTAAATTAATTTTCCTGAAGGAATCCCAAACAAATGCCTCAACTTGCAATCACTGGCTTCAGCCTTTTGTAGAAAACATTTAGCAATCATGAGCTATAAAAGATAAATACATTTGCAAGTGATTGCCGTTAAGCTGGTTCCTCATCAACACCAACCAGGACATGAAGGTCCCTGCCAAGAACAATGAAAGCTCTGGGTTTTTGCATCCACAGAAAATATTGGAAGGCATTGTTGAGGGATAAACACTCTCAGCCAAAGTGGGTTGGATGTTTTCCTTGTGTTCCTGGCACAGCCTTTAGTTTCTGCAGCTGTCAGTGGTGTGGTTTTGCTAAGGCGCTGTGAATCCCAGGCTGACTTTTCACTGGCTGTGGTTGTCTTTGTGATGACAGTTTTGAGACTGATCCCCATCCACCCACACTCATTAAAGGCTAGTATGCACGCTTTTCTATCGCTCTCCCTCTCTTGTTTTAAACGACCAGTCTCCTTTTACTTCCAGGCTTTGAGAGTTGAACAATGTTGTTGTTGAGTCCATAGACCACTACAAGATTTTTACACGTAATGGCATTATTAATGCAAACTATCCATCTTTCATCTTAGCACAAGCCTTATGTTGCCCTCAGCTCTCTTTAGGATTATGAGACATCTTGCCACTTGCAGGAAAAGGTGGTCAGTGGAAGAAAGCAATATGGTGAGATTATTTAGCATGTTCCTGGTTTTCTTAATATTGAGAAAATGGCTAAGGGCTTTGCGCTAAATGTTCCAGTGCCTAAAAGTAGCTTTTAGAAGTGAATGCCAGGCTGGCAGCCAGCCACCAGCTTTTGGTTGCCAGAGCTGACAGAATGGTATTCCAATCATTTTTAATTGCGGTGATAATGGGGCTGTGTAATTGTACCATGTATCTGATTACACTAAGAATGGTTAATATGTGTAACACATGCAGACAGGCATACAAAGGCAAGTGCAGTGGCAACAAGATGTATGTTAAGTAGTTTTGAAAAACATATCAAAATGTTGTTTCTGTATCTCTGCGTCTTTGGAGACTTATTGTTACATTTGCAAAGACCCACTGCTAGTAATGTCCTTACAGCCCTGATGCGCTCCATGTGGCCTTCTTGGCCATCGGCAAAAGGCCATCTTTTTTAACTGGGATGGAAGAATCTTCAAATAGATCATATATCCTTGAAAGAAATGTCCCTGAAAAAAATAACTGTTAAATTGATCAAATCTGGTCCTTAGAGCTGAATAAACTAACCCATAAAGTTTCCTGATTCCCAACATACAAATATAATGTCCACACACAGTACACTATACATATGTGTACATATGTGTATAGATACGCAGACATTAATATAAATATATATGTGTGTGTGTGTGTGTGTGTGTGACTTTAAAGTGTTTTTCTGGAGGCAGACAGTCTGACAGCATCTCAAGTTGAAATATATTCACAGTCATTAAATGATGTTGAACAACATTTGAAAGAGTCACTGTCTGAAAATTTAAAGTCCTCAACATCTTTTCCATTAAAAATCACCTAAATCAGTCTCACTGGGTCTAAATAATATCGCAGGTCCATAAATGAACCGTCTCTTATCTGTTAGAGTGGCCTTTTCATCTTAAGTTGCTGTCAAATACATTAAGTCCCTGTTGCTCTTTATTTACTTGTTGCCATGATGAATTGTGGGATTGGGTGAAGGCTTTCTTTCTTCACTCACACATATGCTTCAGTCAGGGTGAACACTAGCTGATGAGTGTTTCTGGAGTTGGAAACTCAGGGGTTTTCTTCTCAGAGTTAATCAGCTCAGATTTTGATGTTAGACTCGGAGTTTGTTAAACCTGGAACAGGGCCAAGAAATCCACCCGCCATTTGTACAAAGATCATTTAACTTCCGTAAACATGACTCAGAACATGATGAATATTTTCTCTATTTTTTTGGTAGGAAATACAAATGGCTCCAGTGTTATTTAATTGTAATTTTATTTATTGCATCTATTTTAATTGAAGTTAAATCCAGCACTGCTGGATCATAAGTCATATAACTGAGAGAACAGTGCCATCATTGGCACTGTTATCTGTGAAGACTAAAATGACAGTTTGAGGTATGAGGCTGAAATGAATGTTTAACTGATCCTTGTGCAGACAAATGTCAAAAAATAAAATCTGCACAATTAACCTCATTTCAAATTCATCTTGCTTGTTTTAAGTTACATATTCTCACTAGGGATACATGGCATGATGGTAGCTGATATCTGGATATATGTGTTTAACAGTGAGCACGCAAAGTGTGACAGTTTCTATACTAAAAACAAATTATTACAAAGTACACTGCTCAAAAACACTTTTTAACCAGAGTTTACGTTTCAATAAGAGTTTAACTCAGTTAAACTTCTGGGATATTGATCTGCTCAGTTCAGTATCAGAGGGGGTTGTTAATCAGTTTCAGCTGATTTGGTGTTAATGAAATTAACAACAGGTGCACTAGAGGGGCAACAATGAGACAACCCACAAAACAGGAATGGTTTTACAGGTTTACTGCTTCTCCCAGCTGTCACAAGCATGGAGGAGATCCCAGGTGACAGGCAGTTACTCTAGGAGAGCTGGACAGGGCTGTAGAAGGTGCTTAACCCACCAGCAGTGCTGGTAGCTGCTCCTTTGTGCAAGAAAGAAAAGGATGAGCACTGCCAGAGCAGGTTCACCTTGAGCACATGTTACAGAATAAAAAGGTCTGGAGAAGTTGTGGAAATGTTATGTACTGCCTGTAACATTGTTCAGCATGACTGGTTTGGTGGTGGGTCAGTGATGGTCTGGGGAGGCATAAACATGGAGGGACACACAAACTTCTACAGGCTAGGCAACCGCACCCTGACTGCTATCAGGATGAAATTCTTGGACCCATTTTCAGACCTTATGCTGGTGCATTGGGCCCTGGGTTCCTCCTGGTGTAAAACAATGCCCGGTTTCATGTGTCAAGAGTATGCAGGCAGTTCATGCAGGATGAAGGAATTGATACCACTGACTGCCCCGACACTTGCCTGACCTCTGGGACATCATGTTTCAGTCCATCTAACACCTCCAGGTTGCCCCTCAAAGTGTCCAGGACTTACAAAAGTATTTACTCACCCGTCCAAATAATTGAATTCAGGTGTTCTAATCACTTCCATGGCCGCAGGTGTATAAACCAAGCACTTAGGCGTGCAGACTGCTTCTACAAACATTTGTTAAAGAATGGGTCGCCCTCAGGAGCTCAGTGAATTCCAGCGTGATACCGTGATAGGATGCCACCTGTGCAACAAGTCAGTTGTGAAATTTCTTCACTGCTAAAAGTTCCACAGTCAAGTGATAGTGGTATTATGACAAAGTGGAAGTGATTGGGAATGCCAGCAACTCAACCATGAAGTGGTAGACCACATAAGTGAGCGGTATCAGCAGATGCTGAGGCACATACTGCACAACTTTCTACAGAGTCAATCGCTACAGACCTCCAAACGTCATGTGGGTTTTAGATGAGCTCATGAACAGTGTGTAGAGCTTCATTGAATGGGTTTGAATGGGATGCAGTGGCATAAAGCACGCCACCACTGGACTGTAGAGCAGTAGAGACGTGTTCTCTGGAGTGATGAATCACACCCGTCTGGCAATCCGATGGATGAGTCTGGGTTTTGACTGTATTGTGCCGAGTGTAAAGTTTGGTGGAGGGCGGATTATGGTGTGGGGCTGTTTTTCAGGAGTTGGGCACGGCCCCTTAGTTCCAGTGAAAGGAACTCTTAATGCTTCTGCATACCAAGGCACTTTGCACCCACATTTACCCTAACAAAAAAAAATGCAGGTGCAACAGAGCTACATCCTCCTGAGAACATGCGTTCTCTGTAGTGGCTATTAAAAAAAGTTAAATTGAAAGATACTTTTTTCCTCAGTTCTCAGGAGGATATAACAAACACATCAGGTACTACATCATTTTCCAGGATGTTTACAACTTCACCAGGTATCAGGACATCAACCCTTTTCTCTTTTTCACTAATTTCTATAATTATCCTCGCGGCAGCTTTGATCCTGTGCTCAAAGCAAGGCTCGCGCAGCAGCTGTTGGTGTGTTGCTGAGCTGCAGATAGCTTTAGCTTTAACCACTTTCCCCTCGTTAGCTCCATGTTCAGCTGGGTGAAGGTGACTTAAGTGTCTTATTAGGTTTGTTGTTAGAAATGTTTTAATGGTGGACCCCCAACAGTTTACATTTGGTAAACTTCATGTCTTCACAGTAACGAGCTTCTATACTAATGACATGTGAGAATGTGGCTGTGAGTGTGCGTGCATGAACGTGTCAGCACCGCTCTGCGTGGGTTTGTGAGTGCATACTTTTTTGTCAGAAAGCAAAATTGCCACATCCTTTCTGTTTCTTGCTGTGATTGATAGTGACTGGGATACTTCCAGTTTGTTGTTTTCATGTTGTCCATACTTTGAATCTTGGCACACAGTTTTTTTCTTTTTGTGTTGTCCTTTTTGGAGAACCTAGATGGGTGCATTTAGTCCTGATATAAACTTGCTCTGCGGCTGGGCTAAGGGCAGAGGTAGAGCAACAATCAAGATCATATTTATAATGGTTTTATGCTTATGTATACTTACGCTCGCTGCAAAAGGAAAGGTACACAATGTATATATGAAGTTGTGATAATGTGTTAATTTGACCCACTGTAAGTACATGGGGATTTTTCTCTGTTGAAATGCTAAGGACCATTTGAGTGCTGGGCGCTGTATTCTACATCACACAGTTATTAGGGCCTTAGATGACCTCACATGGAGAAGATATGAGTGTGCAGAAGTGCGAGTATAATTGCACGAAAGGCTGGCAGGAACAGCAGCGTAGTGCATTTTCAGTCGCTGGATGAAAATGAGTAGCAATGAGTCATGTATGAGTGGGGCTACTCACAGGATGCCACAGGAGCTGTCCAAGTGGCTTTTCAAAAGAGACATAATTGCTTTTCTTTTCAGCAGAGCACACAAGAAAATGGCATAGCAAGCCTTTTTATCCCCCTGTAGAGTGTGTTTTAGCGAAGCCGTTTTTAAAAAAGCCAGCATTGTCACATTGGCTGTGATTAGTAGAGATCACATTGTAACTTCTGTTTCAAGCTATTGGCACTGAAATGTCTTTCATGTCAGGTACTGCTTTTTCTAATACGTGCTACATATTTATAGTTGATTTAAAGAGGCTTACTTGTATTTTACACACTTAAGACCTTTGCAAATATTTTTAAAAAATGGAGCACAACAGATGCCACATCTCTTTGAGGAGTCATTTTGGTCCAGTAGCACTGAGCGAGGTTTGTTTCAGAGCTCTGTTCTGAAATGAAAAGAGCTGTTTTCACCTTCATGTTGAGAGCTGCAGTAGCCAGACTTTGACATTCCAGGCTGTCTTGTGTGGAGATGACATTCACTGTAGCCATATTTAGGTGGATTTTGAAGAGAGAGTCTGAGCATTAGCCACCTGCTGTCATGTGGTTCTCTATTTAATGCCTAAAAAAAGTATTTAACTTCTTTAAGTCCAGTTTAAAAGCTCTAGTATATAGTTCTGTCATAATCTAAGTATGCAAGGAAAAAGTTTAGGATTCTAGAGTAATTTCTTTGCCAAAACTGTATTTTTGACAGTGTTTCTGTACAGCAAAGAAAAACCTTAAATTGTAGGTCTAACTACTAGGAGTGCAGTATTTAAAAGCTGAAACTAGTCATCAGTGAGTAAACAATGACTGATATTCGTAAAGTCGTGAGTAATAACGTCACAATGTAGCGTTGTTTTCGCTGGAATAAGCCTGATAGTATATTTTCATCTTGTCTGAGCACTGGCGTCGTCTCACCTGATATTGCCGTCATTAAAAGTAGTTTTAAATACACACGCACTCAATCAGGCAGTGGTTAGAACTGCACAGCCACAGCCACAGCGAGCTTTATCCTGTTCTGTGCACATTCACCACAACCTGACGCTCCAGAAATGGACCAACACATTTCCTGATGAGCAGAATAAAACAGCTGATTGCTCCGCTTGGTAGCAATATCCTGTGCAAACACAGAAATCAATAAAACATCAAATGATTTGTGTAAAGATATTGAATTGACAGGTCAGACCTTTAAAATATCAGGAGCTGCTGTCTGTCTGTCCGGGAAATTGAATTAGTGGATCTTTACAAATACAAACAGGCAGAGCTCTAATAAATATTGACCCGGTCCAGTTATTGCTGTGTACTTGTTGGTAAAATTGTGAGAAGGTTTTTTTTTGTTTTGCTGTGTTTTTTAAAGAACCCATAGATATCATTGACAGAGGCCATTGATATATAAGGAATTCTCCCATATCCCTGTATGTCCTACATTCATTTTATTTGCTTGCACACTAACTACCGTTTCTCAGTGGATTCTGCACTCCACCCTCCATTCTGTTCCCATCGTCCCCTTTTCTTTCCAGTAGGTGACTCTATAAACCATTCATTATGGCCAATGACTTTATCTTTTCTGACTTGATGTCCTGCCAGAGCTAATATTTGTTTAAGATTTTGTTGGCAATGGCAAGTTAAAACAGTGAGCTTATGCTGTTAAATAGTATTTAAAACCAACAATTAAATATTAACAGCTATACTATGACCATCTACAGGGATAATTGCCTCAGCTGAACAATAGCAGCATTATATTAAATGCAGACATTGTTGCTGGCCAGGTTTAATTTGGTGGCAGCTTTTACAAATATTTTGAGGTGGATACAGAAGGTTTTAAAAGCCAACTCAAGTACATATTTGATTACAGTTACCTAAATCGCCTTAATGTTTATTAGACATCTTGAATATCTCTGTATTACTTAGAAGCTGAGAATTCTGCTGATAATATTTGCATCTTTGAACCTTTTTTTAAATAATGTCCTATTTCAAGTGCCTGCATCATCAGTATTACTGGCAGGATTTCCCAGAAGTACTTGGACAGAAAGTTCTTATTTCCTCTCATTGCTAACTGTGTAAAAAAAGTAACTGCTAATGCTGCCATCACTGTGTATATGACTGATTATAGAAATGATAACTGTGGACTGAGGTAGATAAGAAAAGATATGTTGTTATGATAGTTACAAGTTTACATCCAGAGAACTGTGCCCACATTTCCATAAAAAAACAAATGTTATTGTGAGATTTGTGGCCTGTGGCGTCGTAACTCGGTTCTCAGAGTGAGACCGCAAGAAAAAAAAAACTTAGTCAGAGATCAAATATTGCTCAAATACCTGAGATAGCAGCTTAGGTAACTGCCAAGCAGGTTCAAGCTGACCTTCAGGCGCAATGTAAATCTGTTGCAGCCCAGACCATCTGCTGCCAACTCACTGAAAGAGGGTGAAACTTTGCAAGATCACTCCTTACCAACCTGAAATCTCATCCGCGAGGCACAGTGGCTCCAGACATTCCTCAGAAAGCCGCCAGTAATTACTGCAGTGAATCCATTGATTCAGTTTCTTTAGTCCAAAACCTAAATAACATCAACAACCTGGAAGGAAATCTCAAAGTTATGTTGTGAAGTTTACCCATCGACTCGTATTGCTGTGGCTTTTGTGGTTTAGACATCAACTCATCTGCGTACTTTCAGCACTTCAGTGTCGGCTCAGCTGCTCTTTGGTCTTTCACAGAACATCTGTCAGTGTTGAAACTGAGTATTGAAATGCTCTCACTGATTAGATTGAACCCTTTTTAGTCATATTCAGCTCTTCAATTTCAAACCCTTTCAGGGCTGCACCTTTCAATACTTCTTCAGCTTCATCTGCAACTACTGTACTACATTTACATCTGTGGTTTTCCTTCAAGATAAGGAGAAATTAAAATAAATCAACTTAAAGTTGACTCTATTTACAGTATTTACAGTTACACTATTGTCAACAATACTTGTTTTTAGCTTTAACCTTTTTTTGTTTGTTTGCTTTTGTTAGGTAGTTACAGTAAATACATCACAGATAAATTGTCGTACAATAAATAAATTACATGTTCAGGTCTGGTTAATCTGCATCTTTTGAAATGAAAATCTTAATGTTGTTTTTATATTATTCATTATCATTTTTGGTTAATACCTTCAAAAATCTTCAGTTAGTTTGCCAACCCCACCCAAATATCAGTTCATTAGAACAATAAAAAATTACTATTATTGACATACTGTTGAAAATGCACACATTAATAGAGTAAATTAGTCACCATTAGATGGCAGTACTAACCATGAAAGATGCTTTCTTTGGTCTGTAATGCTTTGTACCTGTTCTGGCCCACTCTCTCACCTCTGTGGTTCTCTCTCATCAAGTATTAAAAATGTAAAAAAAACCCCAAAAATTGGCATACCCTGTGGTACCTGTTAGGTTTTTTTTCTTTATGTCAGCCTTCATCTGACCTGCTCAGTGCTGACAGACCTGTGGACAACTCAATCAAAAACAGTAAACACAAATTCAGGCTAATGTTTTACACAAGTCAAAGTGGTTCCTTTTAGCTCGGTTTGTTGCACAAATCTTCACTTTTCCAGTCACTCAACAAGATGATTGACCTGCTGTAAGTGTTTATGTACGGTTGAACTGTTCTCCTCACTCTCAGTTGCATTTTTAGTAGTTTTTCCACGGTAGGCTGACACTGAATTATACTAAAGATAACATGCAAATCCAATTAGTAAACACTGTTTATATTCCATTCATAACTTCTCATGACGAGAAAGAAACAAAAGAAATGTCAGATACTACACGTATTAGTCAATCCACACACCTCCACATACGCTGAAGGCCAGAACAAAGAAACAGCAACAACACAAAAATACTGCCTCACTGAATGTTTAACAAGTGTGAAAAGATGCTATCAGCTCGCACCCTTCTGTCTTCCCCTTTCTATGTGGGCCGCACCCCGAGGGACTTATTGCTCAGACAGTGTTCCTTCACTGTTGTTCTAATACTAGTCAAACATTATTTTGAATGGCCAAGCTCAATAGTGGCAGTGTTCGGCCTGGCAATGTAAATATTAGCAGAGCACACAGAGAAGCTGGAGTTGCTATGTGTATTTCTGCGTGCTAAATGTCCTCTCCCTGTCAGCTCTGTCTACATAGTACACAGCAGCAACAATGAAGTTGGTGGAGACCAAAATAAAGGCCCAGAGAAAACAAAGAAGCAGGTATTTGTGCTGATCTAGCCTAAAGCGCTTCCTTGTTTGCCAAAGAAAATTTCGTTCTTCTGTTTTTAGCAGTATGTTCTTCTGCTGCGGTCATTGCAGATCATAAATTGCTGCCATTATGCCTACTATTTACACTGAGAGGGATAAATCAATACATCTGTTGTGAAGTCAAGCCTCTGCAGTGCAACCCTGTGCTGAGACCTCAACAGAAAAAAAGTTCATGTATTTGCTGTGTCGAGAAAAGTAAAGACATTCTGTCAGCAGTGTGTTTCTAGTGTGGAGTTTAAGCAGTGCTCTTAAAAACACAGTGCTCGCTGCCTCGATGCTCTGTGCAGTAGCAGGTGGTTGTGAGTCTGAGCGGCATTTCTTCATAGTGAACTTCTATGTGTGTCCAGGACATTGAGTCCAGGGCTTTCCTGACAGGAAATGGACCAGAAGCTGAAGCAACTGCACTTCACTGTTGCATCTCTGATGAAAAAAATGCTCATTTTAGAGCACCACACATATCTGGAGATATAATTGAGCTCTGGATGGGATTTTGAAGCCAGGACTTTGTGATAATAGCTAGCGCAGTTCCTTTGGTTACTTTAGATTTTGTATGAGTGCCAGTGGGAGCAATGCTCTATAGAGATGTAGCTGCACTAAAACACTGACTGTGCTGTAAGTATACTTTTTTTAACTTTCAAAATAGATGGTAACATCATTTAAACAATAAGAAAGAATGCTGATGTTAACTAGCATTGGCATACTGAAAACTTTAATGTTCTCCTATCTCCTTTCTCTTCAGACTCCATGAAAATATGTTGATTGATGTCAGATGTCATATGATCAATAACAGCTGATACTCTTGCTAGTGATAAAAAGCGATTCCAGTAATTTTTAATAAAACAACAGCTAGATAATGGGCTATTGTGAGCTATTGTCACTTGCTGAGACCCTTGCACAGTTTTCCACTGGTTCTCCCCACAACACAAATGGATTTCTCACTGGTCGTCATTGTTTCTTCTGTTCCCGGTCTCTATGATGATTAACAGGCTCATAACTGCGAGGCTGGGGTCCTTCTTATGTGTACGGATTAACATTTTCAGTATCTTCACAGTCAAAACTAGTTGTGTGCAATACTGCAAACTTTGGTATTGATCTGATACAAAGTAGATACACGGCCAGTATCACCGATACCAAGTACCAATACTCTTAATTTATAAAAGCAGCTTATGTAGGAAAGCAGTGTGTCATGACTTGTGAGGTGAATGCATCATCGACGTGCTAAATCTGAACACATTCCACTGTTAATTAGTTAACACAACACAGCTTTCACAGTTACCACAAAAGTCTTATTTTTTTCTCTCCAAACACTATGTAGGAGGACCCTCCATCATTTTCACTAAAACAAATCCCACAGTGATGCACGCTAGTTTATGTACATTTTGATTTGTATTTAAACTGCTGTGTAGCCACAGGTCTGTGCTGCATTCTGATTACGCCTCCTGAACACTAAATAGCAGTGGGGATACGATGCTGTGCTGAGTTTCTCTGTGTACTTCAAAGACTGAGCAGATTGTGCTGAAGATGGAGCAAATTAATGTTAAACAGCATCAACTTTAACTGAAGTTACTGCAGTGCAAAAAGAGAGACGACAGAACCAGCGGAGTCTGCTGGAGCTGGAAAAGCTAAACAGGCAGCACAATCAGACAGCCTAGTCATTGCTGATTAGAAAACTGGGCAGATCTGGTCAGTGGGCCAACGATGGGTGAATCTCTACCTGGTAGCTTACATAAACAAGACCGGGGTTGACCTCTGTAAACAAAAGCTGTCGTCATTAAAGTTCACTGACCATCTGTTTAGCAGCAAAGTCCAGGACTCTGATCACTGAGTCTACATGGTACTGTATACTTTGCAAATGACAAATGTAGAAATTGGCTTTGTTTCCACTGGGGAAAAGTTTCAGATGTATAAATGATACGTTTGGGGGAAAAACCTTGCCCAAAACATTTTCCACACATAACCTGGTATTTATGATGGCGTAAGAAGCTGTGCACCTTCTTCTTAGGCCAGTTTTCTAGAGCCAGCTGCAGGTGAAGTAAGGACATCAAATAGAAAGAGGAGAGATGTAATCATGTAGTATCTTATATTTGTTTAGGTGTTTCTGACAACCTTTTTTGTCTGGACGTCTACATGGCAGTCTCTAAATTTGAATCAACTACAATCAAAGATTTGAAATATTTGGATCATTTTAGCCCTCAAAGGTGCAGATTAATGTTAGGAAAGGTCAAAGCTTTGGTAATAACTGGCAGAGGTCAAGTCATGACCAAATGGAAAATTTCAACCTTTCAAAGGGCTGCAAAGGAAACACAGCACAACAAAGCAAAAAGATAAGTCTTTAGGAAGACTTTTAGCAGACTCTGGGGAGGTGGTCCACTGTTCTGTGCAGTGATATCGGCACACAAATATGGGGAGGCTATGAGCGAAGGTAAGTTTGAAGGGGGAAAAAGTCTAAGAAAAAGAATAGCTTCAATTGTTACTGTAAGTCCAGGGTGCATATATCACAGTTTTCTTGCAGCCAGTGATGTGGGAAATGTTTCATTTGTAGAGGGAAGTGTGGATTGAATTAAATACCAACAAATTCTGGAAGCAAACATCACAGTTTCTGTAAAAATGCTGAAGATGAAATGAGGATCGCTTCTACAGCAGGATAATGATCCTAAACACACCTCAAAAATCCAGTGTGGATTACCTCAAGACCCACAAGCTGAAGCTTTGGCCAAGGCCCTTCCAGTCTCCTGGCCTAAATATGATTCAGCAGAGCATGTAAGACTACCAAAGAATCTCACAAGAAGCCTTTTGCTGGAGGAATGGGATCAAACCTCCAATGCAAAAGGACTTCAAGCTTGCTGTGTTACATGCATGGTCTGTACTGAGTATGGATTGTGCAGGCCAGATATTTGCTTTAGCCTCTTAATTTTCTTACTTTGCTGTTAAATCAGTGCATGCTTAAGGTTATGTAGCTTAAATGTTTAGGAAATTAGCCATTTTTCACTTAATTTCTCAAGTAAATCTACTCATCTTTTGACACAGGGATGTGGCCAAGGTTTTGCATTCTGCTTCAGAATCAGCCGTCTTTACTCAAAGACAACTTTATTCAAAGACATAATATATATGGTGTACATGATAGTGTCACTATTATATAATTATAGCTATCTATCTATCTATCTATCTATCTATCTATCTATCTATCTATCTATCTATCTATCTATCTATCTATCTATCTATCTGATTCTCAATGGAAAAAAATCATGCTGCATATCTATACTGATATGGACTGGGTAATGTGTTTGGAACAAAAAGATTCCACATCATTTGATGGAAATTAAAATTATCAACGTATAGAGGCTGAATTCAAAGACACCCTGGTTTAAAAAAAATGCCGCAGGCCATTTTGATGAAATTTCATTGTAGCAACTCAAAATGGTACTCAGTAGTTTGTGTGGCTCCCCTGTGCTTGCTCGCATGCATGCCTGAAAATGTTGTGTGTCCTGGCAATCTCCTCCCAGATTTGGACCAGGGCATCACTGAGCCCCTGGACAGTCTGAGGTGCAACCTGGCAGCATTAGATGGACCGATGCATGAAGTCCCAGAGGTGTTCTATTAGATTTAGGTCATGCAAGTGTAGGGAGCGGTCAGTGGTATCAGTTCCTTCATTCTCCAGGAACCGCCTGCGTACTCTCTCCACATGAGGCCAGGCATTATTGTGCACCAGGAGAAACCCAGGATGCACTGCACCAGCATAGGGTCTGAAAATGGGTCCAAGATTTTCATTTTGATACCTAATGGCAGTCAGGGTGCTGCTGCCTGCAGAGGTCTGTGTATCCCTCCATGGATGTGCCTCCCCAGACCATCGCTGACCCACCACCAAATCGGTCATGCTGAATGATGTTACAGGCAGCATAATGTTCTCCACGGCTTCTCCAGACCCTTTCATGTCTGTCACATGTACTCAGGGGAACCTGCTCTCATCTGTGAAAAGCACGGAATGAAGTCTGATTCAGATTTTTTGATCACAGACACAGCAGTGGCCTGCTGGAGGTCATTATGTGGGCTCTGGTAGTGCTCATCCTGTTACTCGTTGCACAAAGGTCCTACTGATGGATTGAGGACCTTGTACAACCCTGTACAGTTCTCCTAGAGTAACTGCCCGTCTCCTGGAATCTCCTCCATGCTCGAGACTGTGTTGGGAGACACAGTCTCGAGCATGGAGGAGGTTCTGGCATCGGCACATATTGATGTGCCATCCTTGAGGAGTTGGACTACTTGTGCAACCTCTGTAGGGTCCAGGTCACCTTACGCTACCAGTAATAACACTGATCAGTTTAATGTAATACAACACTTGTGAAAAACAGTCAGAAAAGATGAGAAGGGAAAAACGTCAGTGGCCTCCACCTGTAAAACCATTCCCATTTTGGTGGTTGTCTTATTGTTGCCCCTCTAGTGCACCTGTTGTTAATTTCATTAACGCCAAAGCAGCTGAAACTGATAAACAACCCCCTCTGATACTGAACTGATCAATATCCCAGAAGTTTAACTGGCTTTATACCAAACTCTGAAGAAAAAGAGTTATATAAACAGATACATATACATACATATCCTTTGTAACCCATGATTGAACAGTTCTAATAGTAACAATCTGTGGTTATGTTTGTTTATGGAGAGAAATACAGCCTTGTATACTTGATATGTACAAGTTTTTAATTTTTTAAATTTATTTAATTTTTAGAAATGTTGCTATTTATGTCAGCCTAACAAATTAGTTCCTGACTTAAAAAAAATACTTTTTATTTTTGTAATGACTAATTTTCTAAAAAAGTCAAACGTCATGCTATGATTGTTGGCACAACCTATTTTTTTTTTCCTAGTCATTTATTGCTTGCCAGCGTTCACCTGGCGAATAATTGGAGGCTTACAAAAAGCAGTATTTGCGTTTTCTCAGTGGTGAATGATGAATGTGTTTTAAGGTCAGTTTTGAATAAAATGGATATCTGTCAATATGCTGATGAGTTCCCTGGCCACAATGGCTCATACCTGCTTTCATGCAAATTAAAGGAAGAATCACAGCACTGCAGAACTTTGCTGTTACTATCAGTTTGAGGAAACAGAGAGAGCAGCTGTGAAATGTTTACAGTTTTATCTCAGGGGAAATGGGCGGGATGTACAAGCTTCTTCAGCTGGTTGAGAAGCATTCTCTTGAAATACTGTTTGTTCTGGGCACAAACACTAAACACCAGTGTAAGTGATGGGCTATGCAAGCAAATAAACAAACAGGCTAATATTGACAGAAGTTTTGTTTATTCGTGGGCCATATGTGCCTCCTGTTTATGCCAAACAAGTCGAGCAATTTTCATCTCAGTTTTTTTTTTCTGTTTATTTCAATCAAAGTATTTGGTTGATCACCAAAGCCAAAATTCTGTCATCAGATAACGCTAGTGTTTATTATTTTAGTGAATGATCTAATATTGACTTTGAAGATGTTATTTGCACTCATAGGAGTTTAACTTTAACCAGATCCGGCTCTTCTGAGTTTGTATCAGAACTTACCTGATACAGGTATTTTGTACTCTTTCACCCTCAGGCTGCAGCAGAAATGCTACCTGGTCTTGATCTTGGCCACAGGGCTTCACCTGTCAGTTTCAGCAGCTTCATTTCTAGCCTGTGTCTGCCCAGCTTAAACGTGTGCTGACACGTTGTGTTTCTTAAATATTCAGCAGTTCCAGCGTCTCTGTTTGAAGGAACGAGCACTGGAGGACTGTACTAGCATACTATAGCTTTGTCTGCCACCCTCTTTTAGTATGTGCGAGCTAGGCTGTGCATCCATCACTTTGAGTGTTGTATGTGCATGTGGTCGGTATTTCCAAAGAGAGAATGCCAGACGTTGAGGCATGGCCCTGGGCTCATTCTCATGCAGGCCCATGGTGTGGGGCTGAGGCTAAGAGATAATTGCCGCTCTGAGGAGTGGATGGCCTGGGAGCTTTCTTCATCTACCGGTGCCAGCCACCAAGCTGTCCATCATATGGGCCTGACGAGTGACATTCTCTGAGGAGAAACAAAGGCTATTAGCAGTGTATGTGCTCAGCTGATGCACAAGCATACAAAATTAACTTCACATAACTTGGCTGCATACAAAGTGAGACACCGGCACATATACAATCAACATTATCCTTGTGTTTTTCTTCCCTTCCTTTCCCATTATCATCCTCCATTCCCTCCTCCTCTTCCTGTGCTTTCTAATCTCACTTCACACCTGCTGTCTCTGACATACATGTTTCCCCTGAGAGAAGAGACTGAAGCTTGAGTGAAGGGCTAAGGCTTAGTATGGGAGGTGGAGAGGGGGAGGCATATTGAGCCTATTTTACTGTGGCTCTAGTTTGGAGTTCAAAGATGGGGTGTATCCACCCACAGGCAACACTGGTGTAGGATAAAGCCATAAGGGGCATGCGATAATCGAAGTGGACATCACAGAGGTGTGAATTTTTTGGGGTGCTTAAAAAGGGGAAAGGCATTAGGATGCATATGGATGCATACTCTGTTGGGAACAGTTTACACTGGTCTTGCATGTGTTAATCTGGATCAGAAAATCTTATATTGTAAAATAGTTTCATATTAAAATGACAGTCTTCTAAAACTAGATGTGTGCGGAGGTGTCAAAGCCACCAGCAGAGCGATCCTACTGTTGGTTGATTGGCAAAATTTCAAAACCGGTGTGTATTTCAGGTCTCTCCACAGGGTGTGGAGCGCTAATGAGGTGGAAATTTGTGCTTGCTAAGCATGGTCAGATTTATGAGCCAGCAAGTCTTTCCAGCCCTGCACTGACAACAGATATAAATATAAGGCCTCTTCAGGGGCTGTATCACACGGGGAATTAGGACCCTCCCAACACGTTTTTGTGTGGGAGGTGGTTTTATAATGAGTGAGCACAAATGATGCATTTTACTAATCATGATAGGTTCATTTTGTTATCATTTTACTCTTTTTTTTGTATACTAAGTTTTAATTTGGCAGCTGTTTTTGTTATGTGCTCTTTAGCAGGAAGACGTACTATGAAGTCATGGGCTTAAATAGCAAAATAATGACTAAGAAATATTATATTCGTTCTTGTGTGAAACCTATTAGTAAAATTATTACTTATGTCTATATCTAAAACATGCACTCAGTGTAGCTATCCCAATCCCAGGAAATATAACTCTCGGCTAAGTTAAATCTTTATTCGCTTATGTCCAGACGTGTGGCGGCAACATCAAGAAGAAGAAACACAAGAAGCTTGATAAATAGCCAGGACTGAGAGAAGAGCCAGAGAGGTGGAAGGTGGGGGTAACAGTGGTGCTCGTGGTAATCGGATCACTCTGGGCAGTGACCCCCAAACTGGGAGAATGGCTCCAGCAGATTCCAAGAACGACATCCGAGATCTCTGTCCAGAAGAGCGCAGTCCTGGGAACAGCTAAGATCCTGCGCAGGAGCCTCAAGCACCCAGGCCTCTGGTGGAGGACAAAGACCGCCCGTGGGGCGAGCTGGGATTTTTTTATTTTTTTTAAGCTCCAATTTTCTAGCACCAAGCAACAGATCAAGTCAGGCAGTTGCAACAGTCTCACCACAATTTTGCCTGAATGAAATGCAAAAAATGAAAATGATAATTGCGTGTCTTCTTCTAGAAGATGTTGTAAGTGGATCATAAACAGAATGAACTGGAAACTGGAAACTTTTCACTTTATATTAATTATATATTAATCTTTTTTTCCACTACATATCTACAATATCATCTAGTTTTCTTATGGAAATGACTTTTTTGCCTTTTTCACATTTAGCAAATGTTGGGAAAAATGCTTGATAAAGTTTACACATTTTGAATGTTGTTCACCAAGCACTGGGAAAAAACGTTTAATTTGACAGCTGAAACATTTTCTTGGGAAATTTTTTTTTCTATTGTCGGCTGATGATTCTCCAACCATGACTGCTGTAAAACTGTTAAGTACTTACTGTGGAGAATTTCAGCATGCTAACAGTAATTGCATTTCTCTTCATGTTCTATACATAAATGGCTGGCTAAGCAATCAGGCTTTTGGTGTAGTGTTTCCTTCATTCTTTGTGGAAAGTGTGTTAGGTTTCCTAATGGGGGGAATTGTAGATGTTAGTGGTTTCCACAGGAAGAGGCTGATTAAATGTGCATATGTATCAAAGTTAACTATGTCTTGTCTGAAATTCGGTTTGCATGCATGGTGTTACTCTCCTTGGGACCTGATTCTTATCCTTTAGTTTTCTTTGGCTGGTTAGACTAAAAGTTAGGGTGAAATGACATTGGACCATATTTCCTTTGCAAACTAGAGTGTGTCATGAAAATGTCTCTAGTTTCATTTGACTAATTGCATAGCTTTGCTTTTCAGCCTCTTCGACATACTCTTGACACAGTCCTCATGTTTTGAGATAGTTTTACCGAGTCATTCAAAAGCCTTTCTGTTTTCTGCTCTCTGAATTTGCACTCATTTTTAGATTTGAATCAACTACTTTTTCCCCCCTCTGCTTCACTGACAGTGGAAATAAGGTGTGGTGGAAGTTATTGTGGATTTTTTTTTTTTTTTAAAAAAAGCTCAAAAGCTGACATTTTCTATGGGGAGTAATGTGGTCAATTAATACTCCACTCTTTAGATGATGATCATATTTATTTGTCTATTGTTTAGGTTTCCTCAGGTTGTAATAGCATTAAGTCTGAAGCCATTTTCAGCCTGAATCTAACACTTATATGTTTCCATGTGCTTTGAAGTGTTTGGCTGCTGCTTATCCAGGTTTTAAAATAGTTTTGCGTACCTTTTCCTGCTGAAACAGATTTGATACTTCAGATACACATCGATGACTGAGCACATTTAGAACTACTGTCACGCATTAGGCAGGTCAGTTTAATTAAAATGACCTTGGCGTCTCATTTCTTTGTTTTACTATATTTCACAATACAAAGGATCCACCACTTTCCAGTCAGTCCAGAACAGTTAGGCTCTGTTGTTTAGGACTGTGGTCACAGGTGCACAATCAAGCTGAATGTCTTAAAAATAGACACTCAACTCAATCTGACCAGGAAGCTTTAATGCTAGAATGGTGCTTGTATTTCTATTCTGTCGTCTTCAGCCGGGATAGAGCCATTAAGGAACACGCTGGCTGTCAGCTGGATGGAATTTCTCTTCCCTGCATTTCTCTGACAGGCGAAGATTTGTTCTCTTGCTGAGAGAATTGGTTTGAGTTGATGGTTCTGTTGTCCTCAAGATGACAGTTCTCCTAACAGCTTTGCTCTAGCCCCACACCTTGAACACACTGCCATCGAAACCACATCACTGCAGCCAAAGAGCCACTTGAACGCAGCTGTACACATGACTGTTTCTTTGTTAGCCAGTGTGCTCACGCATTATGACAGAGTGACTATATTGCATTGTTACTCACAAACTTCTGATTAATGACAGATATTTATAAAATGGTTTTTTTGTTTGTGGGTATCTGATGATGGTTCTGATGGCCGTGAAGCTCAAGCTCTGTTTCATTCCTCAGAAGACTGGCTCCTCTTTTAGTCACATAAGGTCTTTGCTTTCATACCCTGTTGCAAACTCCTTTCTTGGATGTTACTGGGGACACTAGTGCAAAATGAGCACCATCCTAAGTAAAGCTGACATTTTCAGCAATACTGCTTCAACTTCAGATTCATTTTACAATAATTTCTTGGTTAACTGTTTAGCACTCAGACTGTTTCAAGAAGAGGAAAAAAAAATCACATTCACAAGATCATCTGTGATGTGAACTGACTCCAGAAAACGCTCAGTTTTGTAACAAGAATTTAATTTCTGTCGATCTGTATTTTAATCTTTTAGCTTAAATATTTCACATCAGTGGAAAAATATGAGCCTAAAGCTCATGATGGCACTATGTAAGGTTCAGCAGTGAAACCCAAAAACAAGTTTATTCTAAGTGTAAAATTTATTTAGAATGTGTGCAAATAAAAACTATTATATTAAAAAAGAATACTATAGAAGGGTTGACATGACAACAACAGTGACAGTGATGCTGTTGTCATGGCTGCAGCCTCTCCTGCTAGACATGTGCGCTGTGGTAAAGATGGTGAACTAAGAGTTGACAAAAACAGTGCTCATCACTTTAAATGCAATCTAAACCTTTGCTGGTAAAAAGCAAATAGGGAAGGTTTAACAGACGTACCTGTTAAACATGTTTCTAAGTGAAGATGAGTTCTTCTGCTCCTAACCCTGGCCTGCATGTTTTATATAGCCACAGGGAATCTGTATTTAGACTGCTGACTCAGTTTGTGAACTGTGTTTTCAAGGGTTAGCTAGTAATTATTTTTCAAAGATTTAGATTACAATATTGTTATAAAATATACCTTTGTTAACAACTTATAGGATTTTGTAATCTCCTTTTCTACACAGCAGAATGTAAAGAAAATTTTAAATCCCCCCCCCCCCCCCCCCCCCAAAAAAAAAAAAATACAAACCCACTAGGTCCACAAGCAAA
>VUQK01037669.1:0-12441 GCA_015106715.1 Bujurquina vittata | reverse complement strand
GATACTGGCTAATGGACGGATGTAAATGGAAAATAACAATGGACCCAGTATAGAACCTTGGGGAACCCCACAGGTCAAAGAAGCAGTGCTGGAGGAGAATGTGCCTGGCCTAACAGCGAAAGTCCTCTCGGATAAATAGGAGGAAAACCAGTCTAAGACTGAGCCAGAGATACCAGCCAAAATCTTAAGCCTATTTAATAAAATATTATGGTCGATGGTATCAAAGGCAGCACTGAGGTCAAGCAGTATAAGAACAGAGCAATTCCCTGCATCAGATGCCATAAGAAGATCATTGTAGACCTTTAACAGAGCAGTTTCAGTAGAGTGTTGTTTCTGAAAACCGGACTGGAAAGGGTCAGGAATCTATGTTTCCAAAGTGGAATGGGAGGCAGAGCCTTTAGCTATCAGTCCATTTCCAGTTAGAGTTCAGGAAACAGATACCTAAACTCTTTTTAAGATTAGACACAAAACTTTCCTTTTTATTACATTTGAAAGTTAGGGCTGGATCATGTGACCCTGAGCCATTCATCAGTTATCCTGCTGCAGACTCAGACTGCTCATCTCTTTTCACTCCACTACTGTATTTAGTCATTATTTACTAATAAACTATATCCCTCTCCTATAGTTTGCCTTCTGTCCTGTCTCTCTGCCCTCCTCCCAAGATATGCTGTGTATTTCTTTTCCACTCTCTTCTTTTCACTCCCCATGTGTTTATATGCCAGGATTGCATGTCAACAACTTTTGCCAAATTCATCTTACAGATTCTTTTTGCTCTTCTGTCACTATGCCCTCCGTTTTCCCTCTCATCTTTATCTGTTGTGGCAGGTAGCTGTCCCTCACTGAGCCTGGTTCTGCTTGCAGGTTTCTTCCTGTTAAAGGGGAGTTCTTCCTTTTTTGCATCAAAGACTAGTGGATTGTGTGTTGGAGCTTTCTCTCTAACGTTGAAGGGCCTTTATCTTACAACAGGCATGTCCAACGTTTTTCCCATGGGCAATCACAACCTGAGCTCGGATTCTATATGGCCCACACATTTTGTCTAAAAATGTTGTTTTGCCTGCCACCACGATTAATACAGTTCCGTGTGCAGGACCTACTTTTGAATCATCGAGGCAGCATCATGTAACAGTCATATGGCAGCTGCCATAACACTTCACAAAGAAGAAGATTGACTAATGGATCAATCGTGGAGCTTGAGTGGGGGGTCATAGAAGAGGGGCTCTGGAGGTGTGCATTGCTATTTGATCCTGATGACGCTCCACCTCACCTGCAGCTGGAGCTGACTGAGCTTGAGCGTGACAGTGAATTACCGGTAGCTGGATAAGGTCAAGTTTCTAGAGATGCAAACATTTGCAAAGGAAATGTTCAGCTTGTTTGGCTCCACATATTTGTGTGAGCAGACTTTCTCTGGTCACGAATTAAAGAAGAGCCACTTGAGATCAAGACTAAGTGACTCACACCTAGTGGCATGTTATGCATGTCTCCCATTCCTCTCGAATCAGACCTGCCCCGTGTACCTGTGTGGCCTTCGCATTAGTGTCGCTAGCTTACCTGTTACTCTGTTATCAGAATTACACAGACTTGTACTTGACAGAGTTTTCTGTATGTTTTAATTTTTGCTGGAAATTCAGAGAGCCTTTTATGCTCTGTGTTCATCTGAATGGTTACATTTGCTTACTTAATTTTTGTTTGCTGCTTAAAGATGAAAATATTCAAATAATGTTAACAGGCATATTTTATTGTTTATAATAATGTCACTGGGGACTGTTAAACCTTCCTAATACAGAAATTAGCCTCGTTTTCATGATAGTGTTAGACATGGAGTTTGATATGGAGTGGATATGGTGGCTAATATTTCCTTGCTGACACATTTGTATTTGGTGCTGACCTCCCCAAACTGAGGTCAGTTTGGGGAGTTTCAGATTGAATTAAAAAAAATGTTTGCCAGTTTATCCCAAGTCTGTTTTTATTGATGAACTCTATGGTGCACATGATTTTGATTCTACTGAGCTTACAAAAACAGAGCTCCAAAGTTGTGAGGAAAGGTATGCACACTCCATCTGCTTTATTGATTCAATCTTTCAACAGAAGAGCGACGGCTAGCACAGGAGCAGCAGCAGTGCCCCGTCTGTGTCGACTGCTTGGAGAAGAAAAGGTGAGTGCCACCAACATTCATGTGCCATGCCAACAGTAAAGTATCCTGAGACCATTTTTAGCATTTTTTCTCCACTCCACTCTTGTCCCTTCCCATGTGTTTATTTCCCACTACTGGCTGTCAATAACGTTTTTCTCCTCTCGCTATCTAAAGGAGGGTTCAGGGTCACCTTATCCAGACCCCAGTAGCATAGGCCTATTGCAGCATAACTAAGGGAGGGCTTTGAGGCTAATTTCTAGCCTAGAAGTAATACGTGCCTCACAGCCTCGCTCTGAGACAGGATGTTTCACATTTTACAGATATTGCCAAATGCAAAAAAGCAGTCCTACATATTTCTTCAATATGTGCACTGAAGGACATTTCCTGGTCAAAACTGACATCAAGAGTCCTCAACTGGAGGCCAAGGGAGTAGAATCCAAAGTATTTTATTAGACACCATGTTTTGAAGATTCCACGGAAGAGGAGCCTGAAAGGTGAAGGCAATGCCTCTCATTCTACTTTTAAATAACCTTGGATCCACAAGTAAGCCAGCAGTCTGGCTTTAGATAAAAGGAAGATTGGAGACAGGCGTACAGTTAGCTAAGACAGCTGGGTTAAGTGATGACTTTTTAAGTAATGATTTCATGACCTTAAAGGCCTGTGGTACATACCGCATCAACAGAGATATTGATCATATTTAAGGTTGAAGCATTAATGAATGGTAGGACATCTGTGAGCAGTCTTGTAGGAATGGCATCTAAGACTACGTTCACACTGCAGCCTGAAGTGACCCAATTCCGATTTTTCTGCCCTCATGCGACCTGTATCCGATGTTTTCATGACAGTCTAAACAACACAGATCCGATTTTTTCAAATGTGACCCAGGCCACTTGTAAATGTGGTACTAAATCCGATATGTATCCGATCTTTTCAAATGTGACCTGTGTATACAGCCGGAGCACATTAATCCAACCTGCATGTCACTGATGCTCGACAAATGTCGCTATTCGGCATCCCATTACATGGACGCTGAGCACTCTCGCTATATGTGATGTTACCATGTCCCTTCAGGCTGCAGTGTGACCGTAGCCTAATAGATGCATTCATGTTTTGGTGTGCTCCCTAAGGATTCTACTTCCAGACCACTTAGGGGTGTCCACTAGTATTTTCCATACTTGACAAGTAAAACACCCAAAATCAAGTAGTTCAGACAACTTCTAACAAAAATAATAAGGCAGAACACAGATATTATTGTGAAATCAACAGATGCTAAAGATTGTCTGAAGCCTGAATTGTGTCATAAGCCAAGCGTCCAAGTCTCTCCCTCTCACTCGCTCTCTCGTTTTTTTTAAGTGTATGTGTGCTGCCTTTGCAACATGCCAACAAACAGAAGAATCCACAAGAGGAACTGAAGTTCAATAAGTGAAACAGGAGTCAGAAGCGTGTACCTCCTCATTCCACTCCACTCCACCCACACATTTAATCAAATCCCCACACCATTCTGCCCTTATGAGTGAGTAAGGGTGTAGAGGTGCTTCTTCTTTTTCTTCCCCTCTCTTTAAATGTTTGACACCGAATCTTTCATATGGCAGCTCAGCACCCTCAGACTTTAAAATCCTGAAAAAGGACTGAACAACAAGAATGAGAGGAATGGAGGGTCGATAGGGTTTACAAAAATAAGGCAGAAGTGTTTTCAAACCAGACAACTGAAGTGGAGTAGCAGAAGGCAAACAACATATGGCGTGTTTATATGTTTCTGTGTGTGTGTGTGTGTGCCCTCTGCTTACGGTTTTAGAACAGAATCGAATAGAATAGAATACAATGCCTTTAGTTTGCAATATACAAAATGTACAATGAGATTGGAAGGCCCCTCCTGTTTCAGTGCCACACTGTAGAAAGTCTACACAAGAATATTTAAAATAAAATGGAATGCATAAAAAAATAAAATAGAAAGAACAATATATACATATAAACATGATGTACAGTGGGTAAGTACTGCACTTTGGTGAATGAATTTTGCACAGTATAGGAGTGATAGATATTACACCGTTCATAAGTAGAGAATATTCAGTATGAATAATATAAATATTGCACAGGATATGGGTATTGCACAGTTAGACTGGGTGAGTATGTGACTTCAGAGTGGATATTGCTTTGGCAAAGAAACTGTTCTTCAGTCTCTTTGTTCTGGCTTTGATGCACCTGTAGCGCCTGCCAGAAGGCAGCAGGTCAAACAGTTCGAAGCCAGTCTGTGAGCTGTCCTTCATGATGTTTTTGGCTCTGCAGAGGTGAAGATGTCCATCAGGGAGGGGAGAGAGCAGCCAAAAAATCTCTGTGCTGTCTTGACTACGCCCTGAAGCCTCCCCGTCTGCCTCAGTGCACCTACTGTACCATACTGTTATACAGTATGACAGCAGGCTGTCAGTGGACTAGTGGTAGAAGGTCAGCAGCAGGTTTGAATCTAAGTTGTTCTTCCTGAGGACCCTGAGAAAGTAGTCACTGCTGAGCCTTCTTGATTACAGCTGATACAGTGCCTATTCGGCCCCCTTGAACTTTTCAACCTTTTGCCACATTTCAGGCTTCAAACATAAAGATATAAAATAATTTTTTTTTTTGAAGAATCAACAACAAGTGGGACACAATCGTGAAGTGGAATGAAATTTATTGGATGTGTCAAACATTTTTAACAAATAAAAAACAGAAAAGTGGGGTGTGCAATATTATTCGGACCCCTTGCGTTAATACCACCTTTTGCTGCAATTCCAGCTGCAAGTCTCTTGGGGTATGTCTCTATCAGTTTTCAGTTTCCCATTCTTCCTTGCAAAACAGCTCGAGCTCAGTGAGGTTGGATAGAGAGAGTTTGTGAACAGCAGTCTTCAGCTCTTTCCACAGATTCTCGATTGGATTCAGGTCTGGACTTTGACTCGGTCATTCCAACACCTGGATACGTTTATTTGTGAACCATTCCATTGTAGATTTGGCTTTATGTTTTGGATCATTGTCTTGCTGGAAGATAAATCTCCGTCCCAGTCTCAGGTCTCTTGCAGACTCCAACAGGTTTTCTTCCACAATGGTCCTGTGTTTGGCCTCATCCATCTTCCCATCAATTTTGACCATCTTCCCTGTCCCTGCTGACGAAAAGCAGGCCCAGACCATGATGCTGCCACCACCATGTTTGACAGTGGGGATGGTGTGTTCAGGGTGATGAGCTGTGTTGCTTTTACGCCAAACATATCGTTTTGCATTGTGGCCAAACAGTACGATTTTGGTTTCATCTGACCAGAGCACCTTCTTCCACATGTTTGGTGTGTCTCCCAGGTGGCTTGTGGCAAACTTTAAACAAGACTTTTTATGGATATCTTTGAGAAAGTAGTTATAAAACAGCTAACTGATCATCTGCAGAAGAACAGTTTATTTGAAGAGTTTCAGTCAGATTTTAGAATTCATCACAGCTTTAGCGAAGGTTACAGAGGTTACCACACTGACATGTGGTCATCCTGACAAGTAAAATATTAACAATGATAAAAGAAAATACACTTGACCACTTGACTGTTCTATAAAATTGTTTCATAAAACTGTTTTCTGAATTACTTCAACACGTTAATGGTCAAAATCGCGGAATTTACGTAGCGCCTGTTCAAACACATGGAAGAAAGGCGGGGCGAGCCAGTGCAGTGCTGTGGCTCACCTCTGGGGGCGCTGTGTCGCATACAGTAAATGAAACAGGCGGTTGGCGCATGCCCATTGCTGCTACACATGCTGATGTTTCACAGTCTGTCTGATATATTGAATGAATGTGTGTGACATGTTTATTCTTTGTGATCGGTCATAAATGCACGGTGAAAAAGTGTGAGGCGGAACGTATTGTGCTGCACCAATAGGGGGCAGTGCTGCAGCAGTGCTGTCCCAGCATCAGTGCTGAGAAGGATAGGCACATTTATTTCATCTTCAAATAAACTTAAGATAATACATGTTTTTTAAAATTTATTTAAAAAGAGAGACCCCCCCCCCAAAAAAAAATAGTTTGACCTTCCATTAAATATTTTACAACTGTCCTGTTCTAAAATCTAGCCATATTCCTTGAGAACAAAAGATACAATAAAGAGTTTGTTTTCTGCAGTGCTCCTGATGAATGACTTTAGGAATCCGATGGGGTGGCTGTTAGAGTACCATGGTGCACAGGGAAAGGTGGCAGGTTGCAGAATAAAATGGGTGTAAATTACAATGTAGATCAACGATAAACCATGGAAACATTTATTGTCTCCAGAGAACTTTGGTCCCTGCTAAGCTTTTCTAGAAAGTATGTGTGAGAAAGTGGACCTCACAAGAAACTAACCCACAAAATGTAAATGGAGATAAAAGATTTGAATTCTGATAAATTTAAGTGATATTTGTTTTTTGTTTTTTTACACAGCTGTGGAACCACTTGAAATGGTGGATCGCACAATGGTAAAAAAACAAGTCAGGCCCCTCAAAGGTGTAAAAGTGTGTGTGTGTGTGTGGGGGGGGGGGTCTAGCAGAAGCAGCAACCTTCCTGAAAGGCAGGGAAATAATGAACAAAATGCTCGACAGCAAGGACTTTGAATCGATTCAATAGTTCATTTGTCTGTAGGGTGCTTCTATGGAGAGTACTGCTTTGAAGTGGCAGTGGCACAGATGGTCTAACCATTGCAAAACACATAGACACAAATAGAGCCATAAGTATATTAACTCGCTCTAAAGGGAACTGGGATGTGGATGACATACATGAATTTGTGCCATTTGGTAGTATCTAAGCTCCTAATTCACACCACTCTCTAACACAAAATCACCCACAGCACACAAGCACACAACCAAGGGCATGACTCCCTTGGCCCACTGATACAGTCCCATCCGTTGACATGCTTGCAGACATGAACACTACTGTATACACCACTTGGATCCAGGATCAATAATCCATATAGAGAAAGCCCACAGCGGAGAGGTTGGAAGGTAAAATCAGGGGAACCTGGAAGGATGTTTGTTGGCTAATAGAGGTACAGATTGGCATCATTTTAGACAGGTCCTGGATTGATAAGAAGAACAATAAGATCATAACAGACTAAACTTCAAAGAGATGCTCACAGCTATAGGCACTGGGCTGAGGAGAGGCTACGCTATGTCTAAGTCCAAAAATTATAAACAGAATCAGTGACAAAGAACAGCCCTGGGAAAGTCCAACCCACTGGCAAGGACTCTGACATTGCCGGCAATGCAAACCAAGGGAGAGCTCAAAGCATGTAAGCAATTTCTCCCTTCTCCCCCGTGAACCTGGACATGACCTACAATACAGTCCAGTGATTCCTATGTATTTGGCCAAAAAATTTGCCTCGTGCATCTTCCAACTCATTTTGGCTGATCAGGTCACATATGTCAGCAAGGGTTTTGTCACCTTGTTGCACTTAACAAGCAATACCGCCGTCATCTTAGAATGTAAAAACTGCATTGAGAAGCAGGTTAGGTTGTAACCTAAGGATCCAGTGGCAGACCAAAATATTAAAATATTTAAATGACACAATTTCAAAGTGTGTTATGCCAGAGGAGTGCAAGAGAGATGAAGGGAGGCACATGGGAGACAAGAGATCATATTCAGGCAAAAGGTACAGTTGAATATCTGTGTTGTGAAATAACACAAGTTATTGTAGTGCGACCTACTTATCATCACAGCCAGCAGCTTATAGAGGATACTAATACCAAGAGTCAGAACTCAATCAAAGACATGATGTTTTCATTAGTGGTTTTTTTTGTAAGCTATAGTTCAAGATTACTTCGCAGTTATAATTATATCATATTTCCACCAGATATTAACACTACAATCAGATTTTTTGCACTATTACACAAGTTATTTGTACACCAATGGGTACAGTGCAAAAAGTAGATATTAATAGCAATTTTGGACCACTTGAAGTAGTGTCAGTGTGTCAAAATATACCCCTCTGCATTGTAGATTAACACTGAACTCATCTAAACTATGGAGAAATACATATGGAATCACTTAGTTAAAAAAAGTGTTCAACCAGAATAGGTTTTATATTTTTGAGTCTTCAAAGTAGACACCTCTCACTTAAGTGACAGCTTTGGCATTCTCAGTCAGTTTTATGAGGTAGTCGCCTGTAATATCTTCAGTTGACCGCTTTGCCTTGTCAAGAGTTAATTTCTGGAATTTCTTGCCCTTTTAATGTGTTTGAGACCATCAGTTGTGTTGTGAAGAGACAGGATTGGTAACCAGTGAGCAGCCCTATTTGAGTAATCTTCTAATACATGTTATGGCAAGAACCAGTCAACTAATTAAAGAAAAATGACATAAATTGCTTTAAAAAATTGAGGGTCAGTCAATCCAAAAAAATCCAAGAACTTGAAAGAAAATGCTTCGGAGAATTCAAGAACACACATGTGAACATCTAGAGAATGGCCTGGGTCAAGGAACACAAGGAATGGACATTAGACCAGTGGAAATCTATCCTTTGAGTCCAAATGTGAGATTTTTGGCTCCAAACGCCATGTCTTTGTAAGATGCAGGAAAGGTGAGCAGATGGTTCCTGCATGTGTCCACCATGAAGTATGGAGGAGGAAGTGTGGTATGGTATGGGGTGCATTGCTGCTGACTCTGTTGGCGATTTATTCAAAGTCATAGGCACACTTGCATGACTACCACAGCATTCTGCAGCGACATTCCATCACATCTGGTCTGTGATTAGTGGGACCATCATTTGTTTTTCCAACAGGAAAATGACCCCAAACACACCTCCAGGCTATGTAAGGGCTATTTGACCAAGAAATAGCCCGATGATCCAGCCTCCACAATCACCTGATCTAAACCCAGTTGAGATGGTTTAGGACGAGTTGGACTGCAGGGTGAAGGTGAAGTAGCCGACAAGTTCAGCACCTCAGAGAACTCCTTCAAGAGTGCTGGAAATTTCAGGTGATTACCTCATGAAGCCGACTGAGAGAATGCCAAGAGTGTATAAAAGTGTAATCAAAGCAAAAGGTGCCGACTTTGAAGAATCTAAAATATATTTTGGTTTGTTTAACATTTTTAAATTTACTACATGATTCTTTATGTGTTCCTTCCTAGTCTGGATGACTTCAGTATTTACAAAATGAAAACAATAAAACACTGAATAAGAAGGTGTGTGAGCAAATAACATGATCACAGGCTGAGCCCAGATACTCGTTTCTTCTTTTGGTCACTACCCGCATTTTTAAAGACATAGGTGAAGGTAGGAACATATATTGACCAATAAAATGTTTATTGGCTGGTGTTGATATATTTGTGTGCCCACAATCCATCGCAGCAATCTCCCTCTGGTCCTAATGCACTTCCTAAATGTGGACCCCAATTCATTAAAAGAAGCATCATCTGAAGATGATCCACCGTTCAAATAGGTCAGTCCCACCCCAACACAACTGTGACAATTACTTTGTAAAATCTGAATGTCATTTTGAGGAGACACACTTGGTACGGCAGTGCAGTGAATCTCTGCCTCTCTTTGTCTCAAACTCGGGTGTATGTGTTGTTCTCTTTCAAGCATCTTTGTCAAGCTCTCCATGTAAATGAGCTCTCTATACTCTGTATATTGTCTTTATCTTCTGCTCTCTGTCCCAGAACAAGGTGGGAATCCTCCGTGGGGATTGAAGCTGCTTCACTTGTCAGAAAACATACAGGATCGTTGCTTTGTAGGGAGCACTGTTATCTTTGGCTGTGTGATAAGGAACTCCATAGAGTTCCCCTATCTAGACGAAGAAGAAAGACGACCCCAAGGTAAGCTCAGATTGTGACAAGAATTTATCGTTGCCATCACTGTTATTTACATTGGCTTTGTTCCTGATTGCATGCACTCACTGTGAGACAAATGTGTGTGCTTATTTGCTGATGTGTACATGCCAGCTTAGAAAAACACATTTGAAAGTTTTATTAATAACTTTTCATTCATTTTACTGTCGAAATCAGCAGAGTCCTTGAATGATGCTGTAGATAACCAAAAGCCTAATTTCTCTGATTTCATTTTTTTTAAAAAACATACCGGTAGCCATTTGGATCATGCTTAAGTTTAGAGGTGTGGCTTTAAAATTATATTTCCAAATATTTTAGAATCTCAACTGTATTGGGAATACTGTTTTTCCTGGTGAATGATAGGGCTGCTTGCCTGCACTTTCAGTTTGGAAATGCATCCTGTCTGGCATTTGTGCACCAAACAACAGTTCAGAGAACACATCCTTTACGGAGTCCCTGGGTGCAGGGCTGGAGGATTCCTGCGTGAAGAGATGAGCAAGGGATGAGTTGCTACTCCAAGCGGAATCTCAAGTGTGGTGAAGACAGAGCTGAGCATAAAAGCAAAGCTGTTAATCTACTGATCGAGCTACTTTGGTCACAAGCTCTGGGTAACAAACAAGCTTTCTGTGAAGTTTGGCTGGCCTCTTGCTTAGGAATAGTTCACATGGAAAAATTTCACGCCATTCTGAGAACATCTGAGAACATTCCCATGTAAACGGCCCCCAGGTATGTCCTACCAGGAGGAGGCCCCAGGTTAGAGGACATGCTGGAGAACTTGCTTCTCTCAGTTGGCCTGACAAGAGGCAGGTCTGAGCTTCTCTGCCCCCATGACCCAGCCCCAGATAAGCAGAAAAGCAAAAAAAAAAAATATATGGATGGATGGATATTAATGGCCTTTTCATTGCAAATTGGGTTAGAAAGGTTTATCTGTGTGCAAAATACTAGAATAAGCTGTGATAGAGTGCACACTTATTTCACTATCACTGAGAGAACAGCCAGGGGAATCCATGCTATGCACACAACACACTTCTACTCTTTCAGAAATGCAACAGAAGCCTTGTCCAAATGTCAGCAAGCTTTCTTTTCTTTTCTTTTTTTTATCCCAGCAGAGCCATTGTGCTGTCTGCACAGTGTTATCCTCTACTTTCCCACAATCCTCAGGGGCCTTGCCTTGACCACCTGGTAGGGATTTCTATGTTAGAAATGACCTTCTGCTCCAGTCTCAGTGCAACACGCCTAACAGACTGGGGAATGAGTGCTTTATTTGTTTATTTTTTATTTTTTTTGTGGCAACCTCAAAGCCATATGTATATGAGGCCCATTAATACGGACCTGATGCATGGAAACAAGTCCTGCACCTGTGTCTCTTTGAAGATGAAGCTACTTTTATTCCAGCACTGCCAAGTGTTCACTCAGCTTTTTGTTCAGACCTTTAAAAGCATGTAATCTCACCTCCAGATCTATTTTTGTCCACTGATATTGGAAAGGAAGAAAACAAGCAGTTTGACACACAAGGTGAGGATCAAAGAAAGGTTCAGCTGAGAGAGAAAGGAAAAAATGCTGAAGCAAAGAGAGAGCTGGAGTATTACAAAACAATATCAGCATAGACTAACTCACTTTTTCCAACTCTGCCTCTCATTCTGACATTTTCCTCAGAATATTAAGACGTCTCAGTAATTGGGCTGAAATCTTCTACTCCCTCAGTGCAGTGATTGATGTATTGCAAGGTCTGTTTTCATTGTAGCCTGGAGTAAAAGCACAGCCCCCTCTTGCTCATCCTCTCAGTGGATTTATCACAAAGATACAACATGCTTTTTGAAGTCTATAAATCAGGGCAGAGCTTTTATGTCATGAAAAGCAGTATTGCCAAGTGTAATCACGGAGTTTGTGGAGAAGTTAACAGATGATTAGTATGTTAAAAGCTCTTTAACATGCTAACAGGGGGAGATACAGCCCCGTGGCTGTAGCTTTATGGGGTGGCTGTAGCTTAGGAGGTAGAGCAGATCATCTACAGTAGTTTGAAAAAGTGTTTGCCCCCTTCCTCATTTCCTGTTTTTTTGCATGTTTGTCACACTTAAGTGTTTCGGAACATCAAACCAATTTAAAAAATAGTCAAGGACAACACAAGTAAACACAAAATGCAAGTTGTAAATGAAGGTGTGTAGTAGTAAAGGTGAAAAAAAATCCAAACCATCATGGCCCTGTGTGAAAAAGTGATTGCCCCCTTGTTAAAACATACTATAACTGTGGTTTGTCACACCTGAGTTCAATTTCCATAGCCACACCCAGGACTGATTATTGCCACACCTGTAACCAATCAAGACATCACTTCAATAGGAGCTGCCTGACACAGTAAGGTCCACCAGAAGATCCTTGAAAGCTACACATCATGCCGAGATCCAAAGAAATTCAGGAGCAATTGAGAAAGACAGTAATTGAGATCTATCAGTAGGAAAGGGTTATAAAGCCATTTCCAAAGCTTTGGGAATCCAGCGAACCACAGTGAGAGCCATTATCC
>VUQK01037664.1:5656-24006 GCA_015106715.1 Bujurquina vittata | reverse complement strand
ATCTCTCCATCAGTTCATCTCTCAGTCTTTTCTCATCCCTCTTTCATTCCTCATGAACTATCTTGTGTACAGTCTTTCCATGCCTCCGTATCCTCCCTCCTTCTCTGTGCATACTGAAGTCTTGCCGGCAGCTTGAGTCTTCACACAGAATATTTTATAGCTGTTCAGCTGAGCTCTCCTCCCCTTTTCACATCAGGGACTACATCTACCCACCTAAACCTCAATCTCCACATCTCCTCTCTCGGTATGTCTCTCTTCTGCCATTCTGTCGCTCTTTTGCCGCCTCTGTTCTCCTCTCATTTTTCTTTCTGTCGATCAGTGAAAGCAGAATTGAAATGCTAATTCTGCCTTCAGTGCTCATGGGCACAAAGACAGAGAAAGAGGAGTGATGGGTGAGGCCAGAGCGCAGCGACACACAGTGTGGAGTCATTCTCATCGGGTCCTCTTATACACACAGCAGCATTTTTACTTTCAGAGTAACAACGATCTACATTTGCACCGAGTTTCATCAGCTCTGCTTCATTGATGATTTACTGCAGGACTGCGTGCTTCACTCCAAATGCTGCACACAGTAACACACAAATGAGACCGTCATGCACAGGATGCTTAAAGAACGGCTAAAGATTTGTCTCCTCGTGAACAACAGGAAGAAACAGATCGATATTCTCGGTCAATATGTTTGCACCAGGAAGCAGAAGATGAGGACATAAACCTTCAAAAAAATCCTTCAAAATCAGGATGAAGAAAAAAAAGATTTATAAGTCATAGAAAAAAAGATTTTATATAAATGATTATATTTCATCACTTAAAAATCATATCGGTCCACAGCCCCAGAAACACAATCACGGTTCAACCTGAGACCTGCTACACCACCTCCACCACCACAACCTCCACCTCATGCTGGCAATTCATCAAATTAGAGACAAGCATTTTAAATAAACTGACATTCACTGCAAAATAATTGATGTTCCTGTGATGGACTGGTGACTCCGCCTCTTACTGTATGATGGCTGGAACAAACTCCAGCCTCCACAAAATTCTCATGGCCCCTTAATTCAGTTTGCATGAGTACATTGAGGAAGCATTTGTTCAATAATGCTGTAAAGAGTTCGGAGGTCACACATAAAGCTCGATCATGGTAGACTATGATTTCCTTTATGTTACCATCTGAAGCTGAACATGCAAACAGCAGTCAGCCTGAAAAAGGCGCTCTGAAAACAGAGACCGTTAGAACAGAAGATGAAACTCAAAGTTTACGACGAGTAAAAAACAGAAACCTCGAGGACTTTCTTTACCTTCTCTTTCCTTTCCACAGCAGATCCTTTCTCCCACCCTTCCTCTCAGCCTCCACAGTTTTTATTATTTCTCATCTGAAGATTTTCTGTGTTCATCGCTGGTTCTGGCTGTGATCACACCTGAACCAAACTGGCTAAATCAAATGATCAAACCTGACGTGACAGACTGATTTTTTGAGTTAGAGACCAACTTTGGTTTTCAGCTACTTGAATGAGACTCTGTCTAATCTTCATTTTGCCATTTATCTGAAAACTGCTTCGTGATGTAGAACTCACTCCTGGCTCGTGGCTTATTTCCTGCTCATTCTGATGCTAATAACAAAGAAGCCTCTTCTTCTATGGTGCCACCTGAGACGCTGGCGCTGTAAGCCTGAACCCCAGGCTGCCCTCACACTGCTGCCACCATGACTGATGGAAACGAGTATCTCTCACCAACCGTGATGTGTCCTTCCTTCTGTTTGTGGAAGCAGCCGCCTCCCCGCTCAGACCACTCTATTAATAATTCATGCCGACTCCAATTACAGTCGCCAGAATAATTCAGATATTTCTCTCTGTTTTGTTGACTTCCTCTCTTTGATTGCACCGCTCACTCTCACTGTTCACCTTCATATTTCCTCTTCACCTTGCCCCTTTGTTTGCATGAGATCATTATTTTGTAATTAATAAATGCAATTAGACCTCTGAACCTTGCAGCAGACACTCGCAGCAGATAATGAAATGTGTCGAATGTGCCGCCGCACAGCAAATAACTGACGGCTGTGGCGTTAAGATGCTGCAATCCAGCCTCAGTGATCACATGACGACAGATCCCGACCTGAAAACACGACTCGTGCTGAGAATTTCTTGGTGTTTTTATGGTAATATAACTGAGATCAGGGCCTCGTGGTTGAGCTGATGAAATGATGTGACGTATTGGAGTGTAGATGAAACAGGAGAGCCGGGGTCTCATGTAGGAAAGGCAGATTTTTAAAACTGTGGACACATGAGCCCCTTTTAGACCCAAACTCAGCAAAAAAGTTGGCCTCATTTCCACTCCCATCTCCAGTCACGGGTGTATGTGCGCACTCCTTTTTTTCATCGTTTTCTCATGAAAGCACTGTTTGCGCGGCCTGTTATTAGACATGAGAGTGAACAGAGATCAGAAAGATCTAACCCTGACTCTGCTGCAGACGCACGAGCAGGAAATGTGTTTGAAATGGTCGATTCATTTCTGGAAACACACGAATGTGTGCTTCCTGTTAAAGCTTCATTACCTGAAGGATTCAAGCAAACACGTTTCTGCGCGTCTGCCACTGAATAATATCAAGTATTGGAGCTGATAATGAGCCTGATAAAGCAGCTGCTGCTCGTGTACCAAAGGATTTAAAATGTTATTTTGATCAATGTAAAGTTCAAGAGAGAAATGTTTAAATGATGAACTCTTTGCAGACGATGCAGCTTCCTTCCTCGATGACTGTCTTCATCTTTCCTTCATGCTTTTCCTCCCGGCTGTACGTCTCACTCTGCTTCCTCTCTCCAGTAAAGCAGGAGGAAGAGGAGGGAGAGGACGATGAAAGGAGTCTGTCTGATGACTCTTTAATCCACTGAGCTGTTTGGTTTCAAATATTAATAATCATTTTGAATTATTGACGCGCTGCCACTCTGCACTGTGTTTCATAGGACAGACCACAAGGAAACAAAAAGAGAGCGAAACACAAAATTAAAAGGAAAGAAACTGAGTTTGACTCAAAGTGATGAGTGTTAGAGAGTGCTCCCCTCCCTGGTTCCCTTTAAGCCACATTCGGGCCCAGGTTTCTAATGCCCGACGACAACAAAGACCCACTGGAGGGGATTACATTAGCCTATCCCAGCTGCCACAGGGCGCGAGGCTGTCGCAGGCTAACACACCTATAGGCAATTTAGAATCAATAATGAACCTAACCCCACCCCATCTGGCATGTCTTTGGACTGTGGGAGGGAACCCACGCAGGCACGGGGAGAACATGCAAACTCCACACAGAGAGGCCCGGGGCGAGGTGGAGTCGGACCCAGGCCTTCCAGCTCTCCGGCGCAGTGCTAACCACCACGCCACCGTGCTGCCCAGGAATTCAGTAAATGAAAAATAAAATCAGACTAAAGGAGAAAAAAAACACGAGACACCCTCGACAGCTTCAGTTGGTGTTTTAGTTGCAGCTCCATATGAATGCTTCTTCCCAACATTAATAATCACAGAGTTTGAACCCAACACGCAGATCAGGAACCTCCACCTGCAGCACTGAAGCAGCAGGACAGGCTTCTCACACCTGCTTCTCACCTGCACACAGTCTCTTTATGTTAAAGTAGGAAAAAATCATTGGTACTCATTAACCCGGTAATGATGTGAGGGTTATGGGTAGGAGTAAGATCTGGTTTGTAAAGATCTAACAATATAAAGCCCCCCCAGCCTGTCAGGGCTGACCTGCCTCTACCTGCTTGATCTCTGCCCCTCCACCCTTTTTACGTGACACTGAGTCTCGGTGGGATTCAGGCCTCCTGGTTTTGCTTGATTACCTGTCGGTTCATCAACGCTCGCCTGTCCTCCTTCGTCATGATCAGTCAGCAAATGCGTTCACTACAGTCAGAGAACCTTTTCCAGCGCGTCCTGTGATTGAGCCTTAACTTTCTAGTTCCTGAAAATCTGCCCAGCGCTGACTCTGGTGACCTGGTGGGTGTTACGAGGTTAAATCAGACAGATTTAGAATCAAAGGTTCCCTGATTTTAACTTGAGTGTAAAAGCAGTGAGGCGAGGCGATCCATGTAAAAACAATAAAACAGCAGTAATGAACCGTAATTTTCCCATGTTGGATGTTCAGGTAGAAATGAGCACGCTGCTGAAACAAAGAGCCAATCAGAAATGACCTCAGTTTACTTCAAAGTGTACAGTTTAATGGAGGTAACACTGCAGCTGCAGAAACATCACTTTGGAGTCTCTCCTCTTGAAAGACGCAGCTTCATAAAGACATATTTATCTGTATCCTGACTCACGCTAAGCCTTTTTATATCCCTGTGTGTCTTCAGAGGGAACAACTGCAAAGCCTTTCTCAGTGACAATCACGATCTAATCACAGCTGTCAGCTGCTGCAGAGGTATTACCATTCCTCTCCTCGGGTCACAGCATCATCGGCCTTAAAGAAAGCCGTCCAAAGGATCTACAATTATCTCCGCCTCGCTGGATTCAAGAGAGAGGGATTACTGAGCATGTACAACAGTAGATGAGGGTTTTTACATGTTCTCTGAGGATTACACGTCTGCTTTTAACACTTCAGGACTCCTCCCAAGGATTTCTACACTGCTCCTCTTCTAATCAAAGACACTGGCTCGAAACCAGTTGGTGCACGTCACCATGACATAAAACAGATCCCTGTAATGTCTTTCAGCACTCTCTTTGTAGATACAGTTCAGTGCTCATCTGCCCTCAGAATATTCCTCATATTCTTTTTTCAGCAACATCCTGCAGCTCCTCCTTAGGGATCGTTTTCAAGCCAGAAGAGATATATAATCCCTCCAGAGAGTTCTGGATCTGCCCCGTCTCGCCTATCATTCAGTGTGTCCAGAAAAACCTCAAAAGCAAGGTGTCCTGATCAGATGTCACCTCTCAGAGGGAAGCAGCAGCAGCAGCAGCTCTGCTCTGAGCCCCTCACCTTATCTCTAAGCCTGAGCCCAGAAATCCTTCAGAGGAAAGTTCTGCTGTATCACACCTGCAGCTCGTGGTCACAGGAGTGGGTAGGAACACAGATAGCCCAGTAACTCGCTTTTGCACTCAGCTCTCTCACCACAACAGACTGTAACTGGTGAACAAGAGATACTCCATGCATCCTCTTCCTGCAGAGAACCATGACGAATGGCCTCAGAGTTGAAGGCAAAGGGTGTGAGCTGCAAGAACCCCAGTTTGAGCTTAAGGTCACAATGTGATGAAGCCAACAGAAGCACATCCTCTGCAGGAAGTAAGGATGTGGCTACCATGACCTGGAGGACTGAGAAGCTATACAGGACAATCCTCTGAAATCCAACACCTGCCATGAAAGGGACTGTGCCACAGACCAGGCGAGTACAGATTAATAAGATAAACACAGTTAGCAGATTCTAACAAATATCTCGGCTATATGGAGGAAGACGAAGCGATGAACAAGAAAGTGCTTCCATCTGCTAAAACAGTTTGTAAAATGGGCCCAATAATAATCTCTAAGTTTCACCCATCGTTCATTATTCAGAATCAAAGGTAAAAATTGTTTTCTAGACTAAAGCATGACATAAACACTGCGGTCAACATGCCTGATTGGTACCTATGAGCACAACGTTGCAGACGGCACGCTGCTTTCAGATCCGGAGCAGTGATGGCACCTGTTTCCAATGTGGGCAAAAAATGAGCAAATCGGCAGTTTCAGCTGTAAACATGTTTGTTTCTGCTGGAAGGTTTTAGCATGGGAGTGTGTGGGGGCTGGCTCACTGTGGCTCCCCTGCTGGATGGCAGAGGAACTGCAGGCGTCGGCGCTTCTGTGCTGGCGTCTTTTTTCAGCCTCAGGAGTTAGCGGCTGTTTTAACAGCTAACCTGCTCCAAATAAAAATCCCTCCACCGTGAGCTTGTCCTGGAAAATGGTGCAAAAAGATTTCACCCATCCTTCCAATAAAATCTTTCTTTCTGTGCAAGCCAGAGACGACGGGCGGGTAAATCAGCTTCGTCCCCCTCAGTTACACTGACAATAGGAGCTAAAACATCTTCCACATAGTTCATTCTTACAACGTTTTAGCAGCCTGTAAGCATTTTCTTTATATTTCAGTTACATGTGTGCCCCTGATGTGTTCTCTGCCTCTCTGATGATGCTTCATTTTCCCACTTATCCCTAAAAGGCTGCTAAAGATGCAGATTCCCACTTACAGTAATTCACACTCTGGATCCAAAGTAGCTTCATTTGGTAAAGTGGTCCCACAGCCTGTAATGATTCAGACTCTTTTTAAGGTGTCATTGTTCAGAGTACAACTCTCACTTCACACACACACACACACACACACACACGCGCGCACACAGCTGAGTCGTCAATCACACTGATCGGAATGATTTCTGATGGAGCACAGCAAAGCAGTGCAGTGGCCTTCATTACTTATTTGAGGTGTTTGCTCACTGAAGAAGAGGAAGGGGTCCATTAAAGAAAGGTTTGCTTTGTTTGTCTCCACACTGAATGTAACATCTCTGCAGGAAAAGTCTATTTAGAGCTTAAAAACTCTGCAGCTAAGATCTGTGGAGGGAAGCTGTGATTGGCTGCTGGATGACTCTGCCTTCTGTAAACTCATTAGAATCTTCATTTGAAGTTTCAAGTAGGTCCATCGGAAGAGGTTATTAATGAGACCGCCAGCATCACACAGTAGTTCCAGGAGGACCAAATCCAGGTACAAGATGCAGGATGTGGACGTCCTTGCACTGCAGTGCTGCTGAGGTCCAAACTAGAGGCTGCCACGAGTTGTTGCTGTTTTGTTAAATCGTTTTTAACAATCTTGAACCAAAAAGCGTCCTGTAGCTCACTGAGACTGCTCTTATGTGTTATTCTTTAAGCTGAATTTTCTGCCACATTCATATGGATAACATTTGATATTTCAGTTTTTCACACGTGTTCAGCCGAGAAAACCTGTGAAAGTGCTGTTTGCTGAACTCACGCTGACTGCTTCTCTCCTTCAAACAGCAGTTAAATCGTTTCTCTTCCACGCATCGCGCAGAGGAATAAGAATGGACGCATGACGAAGGTGACGTGTTTTCAAAGGTCCTGCCAGGTTTTTAAATGTCAGCTCCCCTCAGCCGCTGTGAACTTCACAGCTCTCATTCAGCTTCCACTTAGCAGGTTTAGAAAGGCGAAGGATGGAGCGGCTCACGTGGACGCTCCTCATGAACATGCTCAGCCTGTCGGAGGGGGATTCACTACAGCTTCACCTGCAGTCCTGCACACACCTGCTAAAGACTGCAGAGCCTGACCTGTGCAGCAGGTGAGTGCTGTTTACAGGTGAGGCTAAAGACAGATCAGTTTGCTTCTGTGCTTAACATTTGAAGTACGCTGCAGCTCTGTGGTGCTGTGTACGGCCCATAAAGCCTTTTGCTTCCTTGCACATGAACCGAGCTCGGGCCATTTCTGAAGACACGGCCTGAACAAGTTTCTATCAGTCAGACACGCAAGCTCTTACTGTACTTACAGCGTTTAAGCATTAACTGCAGAATGATTACTACAGTCATGCATCACTATCAGCACTGCGACTACAGATAGTCTGCCACGCTGTGAAGCTGCTGCCTTCAAGATCACTGGAAACTGAAAGTGAAGCAGCTTCGAAGCAGGCGTGCTGCTTCTCACTCTGCAGCCTTTGTGTGATTTCATCTATGAAGCCACATTATTTATTTATGCTGCTTTTGTGTTTTTGCATAATGTGGTGAAATTTGTACATTTTCAATATTAATTGATGAAATTAACCAAAAACGTGGAACTGTTCTGTGTTTTAATGGGTATTTTGTCCATTGTGTTTTCCTTGCATCACGCTGGTGTACAGTCAAAGCTTTAAAGCTTCGGTGTGGCCCCAGACCTCCAGCACCGAGCACTGACACAGCTCTCCTCTCCTAAGCTAGGACCACACATCAGCTTTGACAAAGAGACTCAGGAATCATCCAAACGAGCATCAGCCTCTGTGCCGGAGATCATGGCATCAGCATCAGAAATTCAGCAGCTCCTGTAGGGGAATCCCAACCCTCAAGGTTCCATTGCCCAACACTAACCAACAAACCTCTGAATGAGTGTGAGAATCAGCTGTCAGGGGTGATGGCCAACATCTCCTGATGCTGCTTAGCTAATACTGTAAATGATGCAGATGATGTGTTTACGTACACCAGAAAAAAATGAAAGCAGAGCTTCTTTTTCACTCTTTGGACTTTAGATGCGACTTCATGTCTGAGACTTAGAGTGTGAATCCAGACGTGTAGAAAAGCATCTGGACTAGTTTACTGCATACTTTGTGTTTCTGCTGACAGCTAGAAAAGCCACTGATGATTCCTGATTTATTAGCATACATAGCCAGTTAACTGCTGGGTCAGCGATGCTCTGTAGATAAACCCACCGGTAGTTTCCAGTACTGAAACCAAACCAGCAGAAACAAAAGTCAGACGGGAGTGAAAACTTGTACAATGGGAGCAATAATAATCTGTAGCTAATACTGAACGTTGGGACATCTGTGTGTTGGTGAGAAGCAGGCGCCATCTGTCATAATGTGACAGCCCGTCATGAGAATGGACCGTTTGAGCTTCAGAAAAACATGAACTTTGAATGCTGTTCATTCCCATTCAGACACTGATGAACAGTCTTCATCATTGTGTGACACACACAGGACTGTGTGTTACACACAGTTACACACTGGACTGTGTTACACACACAGCTTTCTCCAGGTTTACCCTGACTTCATGAAAAAAACCACTCGAACTGGACTTTTGATCTTATCAGTTTAATGCACCAAGGATGACTGTGCTCTCATCCTCAGTGTCTGCGATGAGGAAGATGAGCCTCGCCAGCACTGAGAGCTGAATCTCGGATGAGGACATATATGGGACATTGTGTGGGAGGAGGAAAAAAAATCAAAGAATAGGACTTAAAGTGTTGGATCAGTTCCCTCTGTGGTTAAAACAACCTGCCGATGGTCCTTCTTCACAGTCTTTGCTGTTTTAACTTCTTTAGGATTATAAGTTTCTGACTTTTGTGATTTCAGTTTTTTTTCCCCTTCACATTTTCCAGACGTGTACTGGGAAAGGGATTTGTTTGTTTTCTTCAATCTGCATTATTCTTCCCGGCTTAACACACTTACATTCAGACTGGAGCTGTTTCTGAATCTTTAGTCTGTACCAGCACAGATCTCTCACACACACACGCACGCGCGCAAACACATTCATACACACACACACATACACACGCGCGCGCGCGCACACACACACACACACACACACACACACGCACACGAAAAACTTGTAACCACACCGAGTGTTTCTAGGGTGTTTGTAGATGTTGGCCATCATAAAACTTTTCATTTGGACAGACATGAACTTTTCTCATGCTGAGGGTCTTTCCCAGCATGCACTGAGTTTTTTTGTGTCTCATTTCTTCAGCATTGTGTTCCTTTCAGAGTGTAAGATGCAATTTCTGAGCAGAGGGGTATTCCTCAGGGTTCTACCTCAGGACCACTTCTTTTCTCTGCTTTTATTCTTCTGATTTCTGTGCTATAGGGAGGTGATTCTATGAGAAATACAAGTCTTAGAGCCTTGAGAAGTACTTGAAACTATTACATTTAATGTTCAACGAGTTGCTTGTTAAGAAAAAAACAGAAGCTAACTTCAAATCTAGTCCAGAGTTATCCTCATAAATGCCCATTTTATTTTAAAGCAAGTTGATTAAAATGTTTTGGGAAGAAGATGTGGCTTCTAGCAACACTCCACCAACTCATAAAAGATGCAAGAACATCTTATTTTGCTAGTTAATTAATGATAATAAACACCATCAACAGACTCTTCAATCGCCCTCAATCCACTTTCCATGCCATGTCTTCTAATGACTGCAAAAAATTTATTTCTTTATTGGAAAGATCAACAGTATCAGGTCACAGTTCAAGTCTGTATCCTTTGACCAACATCTGAATTTTGAATCTCACATCTCGAAGCTCATCCAGTCTGGTTTTCTTCACCTTAGAAATATTCTATCAAATCCTCATCTGGAATTTTTAGTACACAGTTTAATTTTCTCCTGCCTTGATTACTGTAACTCACTTTTTACGTGCATATCTCAGTCCTCCATAGTCTCCAGCTGATGCACAACGCAGCAGTAAGGCTTCAAACAAAAACTGTCCCATGCACACAGCTCCACGTTACCAGACACCACCTGACTCTTAACACAAGCTGCCCTTTGCAGGAGGCTGAAATGGGCGCATTCACACAAGGAGGCTGGATGGGCGGCGGTGGTGAAATAAGTAACAGGGTTATCGCCCAGAAGGCCGTGGGGCACATGCTTTTTTAACCTTTGTTTGTACTTGCTGGTTTATGAAAAACTGGAGGTGGATGGTAAATGGACTAGTTCGTATATAACGCTTTTCTACTCTGACTGAGCACTCAAAGAGCTTATACAACATGTTTACATTTACCCCAATCACACAAGCACTTCCATGTGTAACTAAGCTAAGTGCTTTAATTATCTAACATTCACACACATTCACAGGACACATTGGCATGCAGCCTGGAGAAGCCAGGAATCGAACCACCGACCTTCCAATCGGTGGGTGACCTGCTCTACCTTTTGAGCTACAGCCACCCTAGAATACTGCTTCACAGCAGAAGCCCTGCAGGCCGGTTTGAACCTAAAGGATTTGTCTCAATGATGGCATAACGCTCCAGTGCCAAAGGACACCTTGTTTTGTCTGACAAATCAACAATATTTGATGCCCCGGGGATGAAACAGGCTTTCTCTCTGATGTTCACACAGCGAAGGACGACGCAGAGAGACACGAGCAAACTGAAGGTTTCACTTCACTTTCAGCAAATACGGCCAAAGTGTTTTTGTGCACTTTGTGTAAAATGAAAAGCACTCTGAGTACGGGGAAGCTGTCCTTAGAGAAGATCTATTTATTCTTTGCTCTTTAATACATACGCTTCAGAGACAAAAAACTCAAAGCAGAGTAATGTCTGAGTCTTTGTTAAAGGCAGCAGCTGCTTTTTCAGGGCTGCTGCACAATAAATACTGTCGAGCTCCTGCAGGAGGCCAGAACGAGTCCTACAGACCATCAGCAACTCGTAGACAATCAAACATACACAGCCTCGGGCCTAAGGTGGAAACCCATCGGGTTAATAATCCGTTAAACGCTCTGCTCCCATTCCCAGCCCTCCTCTTCTGGGAAATATATAGGAACAGACTATCCTTGAAAGCTGGAGAATTTATTTTAAAATCGAATTTTGGGGGATGATATCAGCATTACAGCAGCTTTGATTAATTCAGAGCACAGACCACATCTCACCATTGCTGCTAATTTAAGGCCTCACATGATGACAGGGTTTTGCCTAATGACGCATTTAGATGCTCACAAGCTAAAGAAAAGGAATGAGACAGTTTAGCTGTCCTCTGCAGCGGACTGGTAGAGTCTGCAGGTGTTTAATGAACTTAATGTTCATGCTGATTCAAACTGTGAGCTGCCTCGGCGTGAAAATTGTAATTTTAGAATCAGACTAAAGACAGAGGACACGGCCTTTACTGGAAGATGTTTGCTTACCTCCATTTTTATTCAATTTTACTCACACGATGACAAACTCATGCTGATGTTGGTGTGTTTAACCATTCAGTGCTTTCACCCACAGATTACCATCAAATTAAACAATATGAGACTATAGCAGTCAGCACAGTCCACCTGAATCAGCTCACTAACTCTTAAACATGTCAAAGCCAGCAATGGAGGACACACCATTTCCTTTGCAGAGGTAATTCAGCTGCAAATTAGCTGCAAATCATTGGCTGAGAGGAGGTGCTTTAACCTCTGAATGTGTCCTCGAGTCAGCATGTTGCACAACAACAAATTTAAGAAGCCGTTTATCGATTTCATTGGTGCTTTTATCCAGACAGCATGTAGACCTAATGACAGTCTTTTCAGAGCTACTCAGGAAATGAAACCTACAACAATGACAACCTGAGGACTCACCTGCCACCTGAAGGAGAAGAGGATAAAATGTGTGATGTCAGCCATGCAGTGTCTGACTACCTGCTCTGCACGAGAAAAAACTCGCCTAAATCATCAAAAAACCTCTTTCACCAAATTCACAGCTTGGTGAAAGAAACCCTAACCCTACCCCTACCCCCCTAACCCTAACCCACTACCCCCCTAACACTAACCCCCTACCCCCCAACACAAACCCCCTACCCCCCTAACCCTAACCCTCAGTGAATGAATCACATCAATACACACAGGTGACCCAAACCTCACACACACAGGGGTCAGGGAGACACATGACAGACTGCTACTGCCGTCTGATCAGTCAGGCCCACCGTGCTTCATGACATGAATGATGTCATCAGGAAGGTGCATCCTTTTTCCAGAACAGGATGCAGCTGAATGTTAAAGCGGAGAGCACGATAGTGACCATTTACCCCATTCCACACTCCCACTGAACTACACTGACGAAAACCATTTCTCTTTAGCTTCATCATGTTTACCATCATAAAAAGCTGTGCTCTGTTGGTGGAGAGATGCTAGTTTTTCTGCCACAATGCCCGTCATTCTCAACATGATGCAACACCCTACATCATCCACATCTGTCCATAGTCTGACCTCAGCATAAGGGACGGCCAAGCCAGCCTCAGAGGAATCTCATTTCCACTGCTTTTACTCTTGATTTCCCTCGCTGGGTGTCTTCCCACAGCTCGTGGTCGTGGGTGAGGGTAGGAACATAGATTGACTAGCAAATCGACAGCTTCGCCTTCACGCTCAGCTTTCTCCACTGGTATTATTCCTCAACCAAATCACTGGAACAAAAGAAAATGATCAGCGGTCTCACAGATAGCCTTTTTCACTCCTGTCACTGGATGAGCTGATACTTTGTGGTCTGAGGCAGGACATGAGCAACTTTTTGATGCAGTCAACAAAGCAGCAGCTATAGACCAAGCAAGCATCAGCATTAGAGGTGTAACGGTTCAGTGAACCAGTTATTGTACTGAAAACAAAATTAGATCTAAATAAATTCGAGTTCTGTCTGTGTTTTAGCCTCTGTACCAGCCGCCACCAGCAGCTGCCACCATAGCCGTGGCCGGCTGGCATGTTTCTACTCCTGTTCCCACAATCCAAATATAAAATGACAATTCAAAGTTAGATATGAGTCATTTGTGCAGACCTTAACATACGACCCATACAAGTTTTTCCAAAATGAGCGAGACCACCCGTGGTTTCATGTGTCATGTAGTCATGGTAATAGCGTGCAAAAGTGTCCATGGGCAAAACACTGAAGGGCTTGTATGAATGAGGAATTCTGTCACTGTTGCCAACTCCTCAGTAAGGAAAGCAGCTATTGGCTGTCCTAGAAATCCCCGCATGATGTCATCACCTAATCGGCATGACTGGTCATTTGAATGGAGTTGCAATCGAGGCTGTAGGAGAGAGACATAAAGTGAAGAAAAAAGACCCTAAATATGTTTAGAATACACATGAACTTTATGAAATAACTTCATAACTTTAATACTTTGCCTAGACCCACATTACATAAATCAATTTTGTTACGTATTGTTTAATGTTTAATTTAACAAAAACACTAATGTGTGGTGTGCCTGCTAGCTACATTCAGTCCACCTCCTTTATCTGGGCCACTGGTGCCAATTTGTGTAAGAAAACTCGCTATCGCCTGTCTCAAAGGATGATAAAGGCCGAAGCGAGGTCCGGGGATGGGGTTGGGTCCCCGTCGGTGTCGCAGCAAGGGGCGGAGGGAGCGGGTGGGCGGGCTCAGTGTTTAAGTGAGGGCTGGGAGTTGGAGGGTGGGGTCAAAGCGAGGTCTGGATGATACGAAAGCGTGCGAAGGCTTTATGTACACAAAACACAGCAACAGTAGAGGATTTCAGGTTTCTGGTCTATCTTCAAAACTCTCCAAAAGTCGCTGGCGTCACTGGAAAAAGTCGCTAAATTTGTCGGTAGTCGCTTTTTGGAATAAAAAACGATGGAGACGGTCGCATCGCTCTCCTGCTCTCCCCATCCTTCCTTCCAGCTTGCTTGCTGTACGAGCCTCACTCCCACTTTGACTGAACAAGAATAAGATTAAAGCAACATGGGCCCTGAACACCATTGAGCTCATTTTCTCCACTATGAGATCGGTGAAAGGGGAGCCCGCCTGCCCTAGTGGAACTGACCCGGTCGGCTATGTCTTTGATTCATGGAGATCTGTGTGTCTCTCAGCACTGTGGGTCGGTGATGTGGAAGACGTTTACTTATTCTGCCTTTCGGTAACGGGATCTCTTCTATCGGGCTTTGGAGGATAACTGATTTCAAGAACATCTGGGCTGCAACTTGACAGCTGTCAAGACAGCAGTATCGGATGGATGGGCTGTGCAGAGCCGTTCAGACTCAGACTCAATGCCTGACGGATCTGAGCCAGAAGCTGGATGCTTAGTCCAGTTGTGAATGCGCTCGCAGGCAAAACGGATCAGATCTGGAGATAATTATGGTTCTGCACAGCAAAGACGGTAACCGTGCAATTCGGATCATTGGATTACTGAGCGGTCCCAGTGAAACATCATCTGCATTATCAGGAATCTGGCTCCCTTACCGGCCTTGAGCCTGGTATCATATCTCTCCTGGGACACCGTGTGACTGACCCCCCCATCCCACGCCTCTCTGTGATTTCTGTGAGCTGGAACCAGCGCACCACCACTATCAGTGACTGTTTTGGCTGGGAGCTGGATCTGGCTCCTCAATGCCCTGACCTCTCGTCTCTGTTGCCACCACCCCCCTTCCCTGAACCCTACCTAACCAAATTGCTGTCCATGGCTTTAAATGCACGATATGCTTTTGCTGAGGTGTTTTTTGGATCCTGATATGGTACTCTATAAGAGTACAGTATAAGGGGAATTTTTTAAACTAGCCCAACTTCATGGGATTGATATGCTGGTGGCGCCTAACGGCAGTGGCTAAGTCTAGTGACAAATTAGCTAAGTTGGCAACACTGAATGTTGTTTAGAGAAGTCTACGTCAGAGAAACCCGAGCGCGTCATTCACATGCACTTTCATGTCCGACCTCTAGAGCTAAGTTGATTTTATTTTTCAAGGCCGTAAAACATGGCTGCAGAAACGACCTGAGAGGTAGTTTTTTTTAAAGGGGTCCAAGCTCACTGTGTATAAAAACATGTACACACATTATTTTGATGTAATTTGATAATATCAACACTCATCACTAAATCAGGAATAAAAACGGATATGTGTTAATTTAATATTTTACAATATTTCCCCTCAAACACTCTGGCCAGAGCCTCTCACATGTGCAGATGGCGGCAGTCTGCCCTCATTATCTGAGATCTGAGGAAGATACAGAGAGACGGTGGATGAGATGCTCACCTCACAGCTGCTGCTCACTCACACACCTGCCTCCATCAGAGGTGCAGCACTGCATTCTGGACCCTAAATAATAAATGGTTTAAATGCGGGAAGAGGAAGTGCTGAGTGTGCTTGGTGGGCCAACGTTTCTCTGACAGCTTCTTCACCACTCGAAGAGCTGTTAAAAGCATCAGAGTGGCGGCCTCGTGATGGCTGACTGCTGACAGACTTCACAAACCTTTCAGCTCCTGCAGACATTGTGAGGAAGAAAGGGCCTCATCCCCCCTTCAGTGCTGCAGATGAACCGCTCTGTGCTGCCAGAGTCAATCTGCAGCTGTTAAAGCAGCTTCCCTTTTACTCGTGGTCCTTTTCTTCTCAGTTCCAGCTCAAACATGGCTGATGGAGATTATTTGGATTTCTTTACTTGCCTTCATTATTTACTCCTCTTTATTTGGTGTTATTTGTCCTAAGAGTGATTAGAGAAGCCTGGAAGGAGGCCAGAATAAGTTTGATGCCAACCATATTTGAAATGTATCCTTTCATTCGGCTCCAGGTGAGGTGGAGCAGATGTGTGTAACTGTCTTGATGCAGTGAACATGAAACTGCAGGAGTTCATTTACAAAGTCAGACAAGTCAAAAAGGAAGAAGATGTGAACATCTCACGAATATCTTATTTGTTATGAAAGAATATAAAAGTGTGACTGAAAATGTATACAAATGAGAGCTGATGGTCATCACCAGCTGAGCTGCACAGCGGCAGCTTTAACAGCAGTCATTGAGGGAAAAACATTCAGTGCACATTTGAAATTCAGGTATTTACTTTACACTGCAGATAAATTCACACTTTATGTTCGGATGAGCCAGCAGTGAAAAGGAAAGGTAACTCCAGCTTCAGCTGTCTGCAACAATCATTTCACACTCTTTAAATGATCAAAGTTTTTTTACAAGGACAAAATGTGCATTAAAGAAAAGTCTGCTGCCCCTCACTGAGCGCGTCCATCATGGATGTAATTAGAGGGAACCGTGCAAACATGCTGTGTTTTAAACACTCGGCAGTTGCTGTGCTCGTGTGATTCCCAAAGCTGAAAGGCAAACAGAGAGCAGGTGAGTCTTGTGTGCGACGCACACTCCCTGGCCGTGCGTTTCATCCAAACTTTACAATCTCCTGCCTGACAGCATCACATACGTATCACCACAGCATTGTTGTGAGGGCACGGCTGTAATCATGTGTGAAATGAGTTTGGATGGCGCTCCGTGTCTCCATGGATAAATTCAAAGCCTATCTAATTAGCATGTGGAGCAGCAGAGGAGATAACACAGAGCTGCTGATCACCATCATCTGAGAGCAGAAACTACAAGACAACTGTCCGGTCCTTTTCCTGGGAAAATCAGGAACCGCTCGGACTTCTACAGATATGAAATACATCTTTGTGTAAATGTGCAAGTTTTATTTTTTAAATGAATCCCAGGAACACGATTTACTAAATTTTGTGCAGGCAAATGTAACTCTGATAAAAAAAAAACATGCCTTATTTTGAATGTGAGAGTGTGCAGCCATCATCTGTGGGGCCAGGAAGTCTTTAGCATCTAAATCCGTGTTCCTGTCTGATGCACCCTCGCCTCCCTCATACAGACTCTTCATCCTCAGGAACACCGTCCACACTTTGATGTGTTCGGCTGACTCTCCGAGGCGGCTGCTGGCCGTCGGGTGGGTGTTGTAGGTAACTCAGGTGTGAACACTGGAGAGGCTGTTTCCAGCCACAGCGTCACTGTCGCTCCTGAGAGGGACCGTCAGAAATCTTAATATTGAATTTAAAGATTCAAACTCGTGAGCAGTTTGAGCCGCAGAAGACAGTGTGTGCCTCTTCATCCCGGAGCTAAAAGAATAAAATAAAATGGAAACAGACCACCGCTCCACGTTTTCTGTCTTCATTTCACTTTGAAACCGTCTGAGAAACATTTTGTCTGTAACTGCTGTAAATGCATTTTAAGAGATCGCTGCGCTTCATGCTCTTAACTCCTTCTTTGCCACATCCCTCCTCTTCACTTCTCCTGATTTCCACTCTTGATCGTGCAACACATAAAGTTGTTTCTCTCCCAGTGAGGTCAGACATGAAGCGATGACACTGTGATGCTGCAGCCTGGCGCTGATTCAAAGAAGGAAAAATCCGATTCCAAAACATTTACTTCATGTGCCTTTCCAGGAAGAAAGCCTGATTAATGGCACCCACTGCTGCCCAGTGAACCGCAGTCTGCTGTACATAACCTGTGCTGCTCTCGGTTAATACTGTAGATGATTTATACCAGATGATGTACACGATGTACAAGATCAATACTACAATACAATAAAATAAAGAAAAAAACGTGTGTAATGACAGAAGGCACCAAGTTAAATAGAGCTTATTAAAAAAGAGAGATTTATTTCCCTGCAGCCTGTAATGGAGCAGAGCAGAACCCAGCCTGGCTCAATAACAGTCAGATTACTGCCTTTTCTCGGCTACTTCACAATGTGATGCATTCACTGTAGAGTCACTTAATTGGTTTCTGCTCTACATTCTTCTGTGCCAGGATATTCACCACTTCACACACAGAATGGCTTTAAAACAGATTCCCTTCAGTACGCTTTACAGAGACGTGCACACTCCGCGTTCACAACACTAATTATTATTAATCAGCTTGTTTTCATTCTGCAGGAGACCTGACACACACACACACACACACATGCACACGTGCACACCCGCATGCATGCACGCACAACAACACACACACGCACGCACGCACGCATGCACAACAACACGTGCACACACACACACACACACTGTTTAGTTTGTCGCTCTCTTCAGGCTCATCTCTGTTTCATGTTGTTGTCACTGCCAAACATGCTGCTGCAGTGACCTGACTCACTTACCCCCCCCCCCCCCCTCTTTTTTTCTCCCCTCCCTTTTTTTTTTTTTCTTTCTTGATAAAAAACTCTGAAAA
>VUQK01037663.1:0-11307 GCA_015106715.1 Bujurquina vittata | reverse complement strand
GTTTCAGCTCTTTTCAGCATTTTTTTAGCATTTCAGCATTTCAGCTCCAATCTTTCAGCTTGGCATTCACAGTTGCATTTTCTGCAGGAAATGCTTTTTCTAGTTTTTTGTTTAATAGTGAAAACATAGATTTACCCATCTGTAAAAATGAATGATTTATTTCAGACAAAGAGAAAAATCTGATGATAATCTGTGCCCGTGTTTGTGCAGTTGTGTATATACTCTATACGCATAATGACAAAGTTTATCTAAGTGTCCTCTCCCTGCTTCTGCTTCCTCCTCTCCAGCAAAAACAGTTACATAACACCAAATGCACATTACTGTATGTATGTGTATTCAAGGGTAACTTCTGCAGGGTCTCACTCAGGGGTGTGTGTGTGTATGCAAACTGACACGCTAATCCCTCAGGAGCAAGTGTGCTCTGAGCTTTAAACAAACAAGCAGAGATGTCTCTCCAGCCACCCCCCCTTGCACATCCAGGCTATCGGGGTCACATCAAATGGACATCCACACTGTCATTCATTAGGTAACAACAGAGAAGACAAGAGAGGGGAAAAAAGCTCCAGGTAGAGTGGGAAACACACCCTTTTTCATCCCCAAAGGTGATCTGAGTTTCCTACCAGGGCCATGCCAAGCAGGATGGAACATTACACAGAGAGCAGTTTTATTAGAGTGAACAGCTTGTGAACCGTAAATGTACTTACATCATCCTCCTTGGTGCCGCCCCAGAAGTTGGTCCCGCCTGCGTAGCTAGGAATGTTCAACACCGCGATTCCCTGAAGGCTGGGCAGGGGGATGTACTGGCCATCACACTGGGACAGACAAAAATAACCAAGCTAAGTTTGACTAGTAAAGCAAAAATTCATGAACAAATTAGCCTGTTAAATTCAACCATCTTTTGGCTTCTGCCTTCAGTGAGCTTTCGGAACTATTTCACTGTAGTACTGACAAAGTAAAAGCCTGTTATTTTTTTATTGGACATTATCAGTTATATGCATAAATGAGCAAAGTCACAGTACAGGGAGGTATTTACCGTATTTTCTGGACTATAAGTCGCAGTTTTTTTCATAGTTTGGCCAAGGGTGCGACCTATACTCCGGAGTGACCTATAGTCCGAAAAATACGGTGCTCTCTTTCCGCACACCAAAATTAGCAATTTCAAAGCAGCCTTGCCTTCCTAAAAATACACAGGTAATCATACTGTATATTCATGAAATGTTTAAAAGGAATATTATTTAGGATTGTTGTTCTTTAAATTATTTATCATAATTTAAACACTATAGTTTTTTTATGTTTTTTATTAAATAATTTATGATAAAAAAATATCATTGTGAATAATAGAAGTGGTGCATTTTTAATATTACTAATATTTATAATATTCCTTTAAAAATCATGCAGATAACTTTGCTGATATGGACTGGGTAATATGTTAAGAATGAAAGGTTGTCACATTGTTTCATGGAATTGAAAATTATCAGTCTACAGAGGACTGAATTCAAAGACACCCCAAAAATCAAAGTGAAAAAATGGATAGTCCATTTTGCCAAAATTTCACTGCAGCAACTCCAAGTTGTAATCAGTAGTTTGTGTGGCCACCACCTGCTTGTATGCATGCTTGACAACATCAGGCCATAAACCTAAAGATGGTGTCCTGGGGGATCTCCTGCCAGATCTGGACTAGGACATCACTGAGCTCCTGGACAGTCTGAGGCGCAACTTGTGGTATCAATTCCTTCAACCTTTAGCAACTGCCTGCATACCCTCACCGCATGAAACTGGGAAATTTTCATGCAGCAGGAGGAACCCAGGACCCACTGCACCAGTGTGGGGTCTGACAGTCAGTCCATGATTTTATCCTGATACCTAATGGCAGTCAGGGTGCTGCTGCTGAGCTTGTAGAGGTCTGTGTGCCTCTCCACAGATGTGCCTCCCCAGACCATCACTGACCCACCACCAAACTGGTCATACTGAATGATGTTACAGGCAGCATAACATTCTCCAAGGCTTCTCCAGACCCTTTAGCATCTGTCACATGTGCGCAGGGTGAACCTGCTCTCATCTGTAAAAAGCACAGGGCACCAGTAGTGGACCTGCCAATTCTGGTATTCTATGGAAAATGCCAAGACTGTGCTGGGAGATACAGCAAACCTTCTGGCAATAACACATATTGATGTGCCATCCTGGAGGAGTTGGACTACCTGTGCAGCCTCTGTAGGGTGCAGGTATCACCTCATGCTACCAGTAGTGACACTGACCCTAGCCAAATACAAAACTAGTGAAAAAAACAGTCAGAAAAGACGAAAAGGGAAAAATGTGAGTGGCCTTCACCTATAAAGTCATTCCTGTTTTGAGGGTTGTCTCCTTTTTGCCCCTCTAGTGCACCTGTTGTTAATTTCATTAACACCAAAGCAGCTGAAACTGATTAACAACCCCCTCTGCTACTTAACTGACCAGATCAATAGCCCAGAACTTTCATTGACTCACCTCTAGCTGGACCTTCTGCTCCAGGTTCTTGTAGGTTCTTTGCAGAAGCTCCTTTGTGCCCAGAACACCATACCACATCATATTCTTGGTACGACTCCTGTGTGGGGAAGATGTTTTGGCACGAGAGATCAGCGGTGTGCAGGAAAAGGAGTGTTGTGACATTTCAGCTTAAAACACACAAATATGCTGTTTTCATGGGACACGAGTCTCACCTGCATTTCTCAGGATGCTCCTCTCGCTTGTTGTTGAACTCCAGAGAGATCTTAGCATCCAAGCCGATGCCAAAGTAGTTGTTCATGACACACTTCTCCATATAGCCCTCTCTGGGCGAGGAAACAGCCCCCAACAGCACACAAATACATCATGATGGTGAAAGAGAAAGATAAAGCAATAGTGTAGAATCAGATCAACAAAACAGCAACACAGTGACAAAGATGGAGGAAGGCATTAAAATAGATACGGCTCTTACAGTGAGTCCAGATCAGGGTCGATGAAGGGTGTGGCCCCGAAGGGGTCAATGTTAGCCAGCAGCATCTTGCTAATTATGGAGCTGCCAGCAATAGAGGCAGCTAGACCTGCTCGCAAGCCTGCACAGACACACACACACACACGCACACACACACACACACACACACACAGCACACACACACACACACAGACACACACGTGTCACACAATGCTGAGCAACAATGTCTGACTGAATGTGCCCTTGCTGATCCAATGTGACGAGTTTAGTGCCTGTTTTTGTCTGTTTACCCGGGCAGATGATGCGTGTGTTGAGTACAGGGAGGTTCTCCTTGCTGGTGGTGAAAGGTGTGATGGTGAAGGAGCCATAGGACTGGGTGCTGCGGCTCACTTTCCTCTCCGTTGGAGAACAGGGACTCTTAGCAGCTGGACCACAGAGAGAAAACCTCTTTTGAATAAAGGGACAGATATGATGGAAGGTATAAAGCCAAACAAAATTTACTACAGCTGCTGCCAGAGGGCACTTATTACCACAGACACACATCCATATACAGAGTAGCTGTTCCAAAAGAAACAGTGAGACTTGAGGCTCGTACACACTACCTGGAATCTGTATACCAACAAACCCCCATTCTTCTATTTAAGAAAACAAAGAAGCAAACATACTAGTGAAACTGGGTAGTGAAAGGACTGTCTGAACCTGACAATATCTTATCTAATCCTATTCGTATTTAAATTTATGACTCTTTTTTGGTTGACACTGCTTTGGAAAACTTTAAATAATGAAAGCAACTGAGATACTACTCATCTGTGCATGGTCTTACATAGACCTAAATATGTTTGCAGGGTGAAAACTAATTATTGATGAATCACAGTTTATTGCTCGTGAATAAGACCCTCTGTCTAACAACAAAGATAAATAACACATAACAGTAAAATGATCACATTGGGTACTTTGGGTTTATTCATGCAGACCATCGGTAGCGATCTCTCCTGCTCTACTTCCTCAGAGTTCTTCCAGGTCAGGAAGGAGAAAGGGGATGATACGAGGAAACAAGGAGAGGACACGAAGCACAGGGTTTGACTGATACCTCCTCGTCTTCTAATGCTTGGAAAATGTGTGGAAGGAAGGAAGCAGCCCAATGATAAACAGGAAGAACTTCTGCCCCTAAGACAATAACACATCCTGCAGCCCATCCACACACATTCACAAAGAAGCGCAGAGGACATTTCACAGTAACCTGCGTGCACAAACAGCCACACACAGACTTACTCTGGCCCTGCCTGTGTACTTTCAACAAGTACATTGTTTTATTATTAAAGAAGTTGCCACAGTGTGAAGATTAGGACATAAACAGCTCAGTCTGGTGTAAGAGGTGGAATATCACATAGGAAAAGTTGCTCCAAGCACTTTTAGCACTAATCCCCGAGTTTATTTATGACAGGAAACTTGATTTGCGTCAGCAGCCTTTTTTTTTCCATTAGCTATGTCTCCGGTTCCGGTGGTGCAGTGTTTGCAATACCCACAAGGTGGCAATGTTTAAATTATGTGTACAAAAAGCATAGGGCTTCTCAGGCTTTTGTATCTTTGCTGTTCTTGCGCTTGACTAAATTACAGAGGTAGCTGTGTTTCTCTCTCTATGGAAAAAAAGGAGAGAGGAAATGTGTTACATCAACCTCTGCTGAATTATTTTCTGAAATAGACCCAAAGCCCCTCAATTAAACAAATGTGTCAAGTATGAGAACAATGTAAACTGGAAGACAAGTGAGCAGGCAGAGCTGGACAGGTTAAGTGCTTTGGAACTGGCCCAGGATCAGAATGTATTGGGACCAACCAGGTGAAAGGTTTGCAAGTAGCTCACAGATATGGAAACAGCACAGGCCAGAGAAGTCAGATTTGAATTAGGGCCGAAACAGCGGCAGTAACACTTACATGACACTGCTTCCAGTTCCTTAGTGTCCTCGTCTTTCTCACTGTCTCTGTTCTCCTCCTCGCTGTCCTTCCTGAACTCCAGAGGGGATGCAAGCTCAGGATCCTCCGTGTGGGCATTTTGCTCATCAACCACTAAAACACAGAAGAAACAGGGGCATGGCGATAACACGATAAGTTGTGCATGTCAAAAATGAACACATCCTTTCGACTCATTTTCTTTCTGTGGTTTTATTCAATTGTGATAATTTAATGAGTCAGACTGTCTTCTGTATGAACAAAAACATTGATCTCTGGACTTATACTGTAGCTCAGTATGTGTACCTCTCTCTGCCTGTTCTATGACCTGTCGAACAGCTTTCTTCAGACTGTTGGCTCTGAGCATCAGCTGCTCCCTGCTTTTGAACAGCTGGTGAGGTGAACCTCCTACTCTTTTCTCCGTCTCCTCCTCCTCCAGTTTCTCCTTCAGCTCTGTCAGGCTCTCCTCGCTGGCCTCTTCCTCCTCCTCTTCCTCCTCCTCATGCTCCTCCTCTACAATAGGTGGCGTGGAGAGGGGGATCGGAGGTAGAGCCTGGCACTCTGTGTTGAGGGTTTGGAGGAGGGAGTCCAGTTTCTCATTTAGGATGGCACACTGGAGGGCACAGAGAAGAAGAGTCACATAAAGGCCAGATGGAGTGCTGCAGCAGCGGTCAGAGGAAAGTGAATTAGCAGAAATTTAATATATAGGTTGCCTTTCAGCACAGGCAGATAATGGATGTTTACTGCATTGTTTTTGAGGCTTACTTTGAGAGACATAGAGTCGCACTCCTCAGCATTCTCTGTGGCTTTCTCATACGCCTTCCCCACTTTGGCAACAAAATCCTTCACTGTTTCACACAGAATTCTAAGAAAGAGGGTGAAAACATTAGTGCTTTCTGATATAATGCAGTCTAGTCTCTTATTCTTCATGACTTCACTCATTTATTTGTATCATTTTACATACTTTACTATTTTTACTATATGGAAATTTACTTTGTTTTTTCATAAACATTAATTTTTTTACTTTATACTCCTCTTTGGTCTTTTGTCTTTCCCCTCCCCTTCTAAAAGGATGTGGCACATGGCTGCCCCTCCCTGAACCTGGTTCGCTTCCTGTTAAAAAGAAAGTCTTCCTTCCCACTGTCACCAAGTGCTGATCATAGGGGCTCTTTCTCTAATGTTGGAGAGTCTTTATATTATATAGATATTATTTATATTATAATATTGTATCAATATTAGAAAAACTGTTGTTGGTGTAGCCATTAAAAAGCCCTTTACGTGAAGGGAGCGGTATATTGATTATCTGTGACATGGAGACAATCACTACAAAACAGATGCTGAAATGTACTTTTGAAAACATGTCCCAAATGACAAATTTCTGTTGATTTTAGACTTCTTGTTCTGGGTCACAGCGGTGTTATAAACACTTACTTGGCAGAGGAGATGACCACAGAGTGCTGCTCGGAGTTGAGGATCTTTGTGAGGTGAGCAGCTACTGAGTCTTCGTAGGTTGAAATGTGAAACTGTGAAGAAAACAAGCATCACTAATATTTTGAGCACTACAGTTACAGCTGATTTTTATATTTGCAAGTAAAATAAGCTGCTATAATGCTTTTTTGCACTGCTTTGAATCCAAGCGGAGGTGAAGTTGAATTGAAACTGTTAGACACTATTCCCAGCAACTACCTCCTCCTCACGTCTGTCTGTCTGGAATCCCCGCTGGCTTTGATTGGGTCTAGTGATGCGTGTGAATATCTGTCAACTCCTGTGAGTACCTGGCAGTCGTCAGCTCCCTCAGGCGTGGTGGGGCAGCTGTGTTTGGATGGGATCTTAATCTCGTAGGTCATGATGCTCCAGCGGTCCAACATTTTGGTGCTGGCCCTCTCTAGCTTCTCCAGGATCTGGGGCAGCTGGGTGTCGTCATCACATGACGGACCCCAGCCAAGCACTCGTGCCAGATCATTGCCGGTGCCCAGGGGCAACACCCCCAGCTGGCACTGAAAAACATGCGGAGGGTTTATTTGGCATCAGCGCCTGCTACACTCAAAATGAGCTCTGTGCATTCCTGCCTGTGTGTGTGGAATGACTTTGTCTTCATGTGAGCTGGCTAAGAGCAAAGACAAAAAGCTCAACAGGAACACTGGCCAAAGCCAAATTATCATCTATGTACTATCCGATATCTTTATGACAGTTTGCAATTATCATTAATTTTCAGTACAAGAGAAACAAATCATAATAGCGTTCTCATCTTTGTGCAAACACTCATGTTACTGTGCACTACCTGTTTGTGCAGACTGAGTTTGTCGATCTCTGAGAGGACCCATCCCACGCTGCCGTCACCTCCGCACACCAGGATCCGGAAATTGTCAAACTTCTGAAACAGGCGCAGACTGAAAAACACAACACAACCACTTATTCACTTATTCTGCAGGATCAGGTTTCAACTAAAGCCTAATAACAAAATGCAGTGCACTTTCATATTTATGAATGTTGTTTGCAAGAGTTTTCCTCACCCAAGGTGTGGCCCACCATTGACAAGGTCAAAGACTTGAGCTGGGTTCAGAAGCTGCTTGAAGCGTCGTAGGAACTTCACTCCCTGGTTGTCGCCACTTTTGGAGTTGACAAAGACCAGGAGGGGACTGGCACATGACGGAGGACAGGTGGCCTTCCAGAAGCCTGAGGAGTCATGGCAGCAGTAGGAACAACAAAATTCAACAGGGCTTTTTTTCACCAGACTGGAAGCAGTGAAACTCACATGGAAAAATAACATGGCTAGCTACTGTAGCTTTGATTGAAATTTGTTTGTGTGGGTGTGTCCACAGTGAAGAAGGGGCCATATGGCAAACATAACCATATATCAGGTCTATAAACTGCAGTTTCTCTAAAGGCCACTTGAGTATGGTTCCAAAAGTGAGTAAAACGCCACACACGTCTATTTTTAAATGCAAGTGACAGCCTGGTAAGAAAACATTTTTGGAAATGGAGGTCTCATCTGTGTTTCTGAGCAATATAATGCTATTATGTGACAAATAGTAGTTAAGAGCTTAAATTGATTTTTATCTGATCAAAATTGAAGGGCTAAAAACTGAATTAAAGAAAACAAAGCTGTTGTCTTTAACGTCTTTAACCTGTAATTTCTGCTACTGGAATGTTTAAACAAAGCTGACTCAACTTGATGCTTTAGTGTTCCAAAATGTGTTAACATGGTGTGACTTAAACTGGAGCAGCAGTGCTGGAGCAGGTGGTGTGAACCAGCTCTGTCGTCGCTAAACAACCTCATTAAAGTCGTGTGTGCGTGAGATCGAGCATAATAATGCATAGGATGAGCTAAGCACATGCCACAAGCACGTGTTCTGCTGTGCAGTAGAGGACAAAACAAGCACACATACTGATCTAGGGGAGGTAATGCAACTACCAACTGTAATCTGAACACTGCCTCTGTGGTGAAAGCTTTGTGCGTATTAGGGCTCCCACCCTAAATGTATGGGAATGCACCCCCACCCCAAACCCCACCATGGCAACATTCATCCTCCTTCATCTTCCTTGTGCTCCTTAATCTCTCCCCCTACAATCTTTGATTTATGGTCCTTTCTGGGTCATTCTCTCGGTGATTGTTTCTGCAAAGGATGAACAGAGGGAGGGTGCATGGAAGTGGAGGAGAGAGGAAGAAAAAGCAGGGAGTCACGACACTCTGGCACGTGCTACAGTCTGCCCCCAGCCAATTACAACCAAACTCCCCCTCTTTTCCGCCTGTGTTTGAGCAGAGGAGATCCTGGCACGTGAGGAGATGATGAGAGATTGAAGGACAGAGAGAGAGAGAGAGAGAGAGAGAAAGAGAGAGTGAGGGCGAGAGAGAGAGCGAGAGAAAGAGAGAGCAAGAGCGAGAGAGAAAGAGAGCGAGGGCGAGAGAGAGAGAGAAAGAGAGAGCAAGAGCGAGAGAGAGAGAGAGAGAGAGAGAGAGAGAGAGAATCAAAGCATATATCTTCCTGTTTATTAGCCCGCTCCCTTTTTCTGCTTGTATCTTGTCCTCGTCCTTGTTCATCTGGATTCTCCATCCTCCCATTCTCCGTCTCTCTACCATCCATTTACCAATTAGCAGATGCCAGCTTTTCACAGACTGAGTGGGCTGTGTATACTACATATAGGTGTGTGTGTGTGTGTGTGTGTGTGTGTGAGATTGTGAGAGAGACAGAGCAAGAGCAATAGATCCAGCAACAGTAATCTAATCCCACATGTTTATCTGAGCCTGTCGATCTTCATCTAAAATGGGTATAAAGTGAGCTCTGGCAAACACATAATCACACACACACACGCACGCACGCACACACACACACACACACACATCTGACTTTATGTTGAGATCATGAATAGAGTCTGATGGTAATTTGCATCCTCTTGCAGAGAAGTATCATTATCACATTAGCTTTTTTTGTTTCTTTTTTTTATCACAAGCACACGTCTTGTGACGATCTATTTGAAGAAAGGTGTGTGTCGAGCTGTCACATGGGTCTATTTTTAACCATCACACTATATGAGAAACAGGCAGTTTCGTGGAACACATACAGTACCTTGTCATGTCCCTGTATTAACACCCTATCCTGTATTCCATATGGAAAAGAAATTTATAGTAACTGCTCTTTATGTGTACTAAAAGTCTCAATAACTTAACATGTAAAAGGGCTACATTCAGGAGTAAATCAGAATGAAAAATAAAAATTAATGAATTGTGTATGAAACCTACACATTTAACTACTGGATACATTTATTTTAATTTATGTTTTACGTTGGCCCTCTGACAGGCTGGCGACCTGTACGGGGTGTACCCTGCCTCTCGCCCTATGTCAGCTGGGATGGGCTCCGGACCCCGTGTGACCCTGAACAGGATAAGCGGAAGGGAATGGATGGGTGGATGGATGTTTTAGGTGCGTTCTTTTTTCCCCCTTTATTTTAAGACAGCAGTTTTTATTTAACAAAGCAAATAAAAGAACTGATACAATATCCTCTGCTGTTCTAGGTTTTTAAAGAATATGAGAATGTTGCACATTACTGGAGAGATCAAAGCGCACACACAATAATAATGAAGAGTTTATCAGACAGTTTGAAAACAACAAAGGGTTTAAATAAATTAATAAACACATAAATAAATAAATAATTTCACAGCCTCATCCACTTAACACAACCACGAATTCTGGTCATATAGGCTTAACATATTTGACCCCACTTATTTCATAGTTTAATAAACATGTTTTGGGTCTGTTCTGTACCAAGCAGTAACCTTTGAAAATTTAAGCCAACCACAAACTGTGGTTCCTGGTTTTCTTGCATTTGAGATAACGAGCAGGGATCTAATGCTGAGATCAGAGGGGAAAATAATTTTATTGTTATTTTCTCTATTCTCACGCACCAGAGGAGGGTGTATTGAGAAAAGGGACGTTTTAGTAGCTATGTCACTGGGTGGATAATGTTGCCTTGACTGAACCAGAATGAATCATCCTCTCTGCCGCTGTCATTTGATATGATAGAGCAAAAGGTCAAAGTTCAAAGAGAAGTCATCAGCTGACCAAATAAGGGCAAAATCTCATTTATTCACCTCTGAAAAACTAATGATTGCTCACAGGTGCCTCTGACCCTTGGAGTGAGTCAGCAAGCTTGCACGGGTGATTGTGTGCGTGGTGCCTACCGTCTGAGTCGATGCTGTTGAGAGCAGTAGGGGGGATGATGGAGACTTTGCATTGACCTAGAGGACACTTGCGAGGATACAGGTCCATACAGGCTGTGTGCACCTAGAAGAACAACACCAAATACAGGGAATTGCTGTAAAACTTTAAGCAGATTGTAGATGCAAGCCTACTTTTTCCTCTCACAAACAAAGAAAGCAACAGCGGCATAAAATTCCCATTGGGTGCTATGAGCTCAATGAAAAGGGCTGAATGATACATGTCTGTTCTTTTTTAATTATTGATTTAATATCTGCTAATGGAGGGGCAACACTGGAAACTTGAGCTTTAATTTAAACTTTTCCAGTTAATAACATTACTGGTATATTTACTGTAATGTTGGTGTGTGTGCCAGGACAAGCCAAAGCGCTACCATCATCCCAGTGAAAAAGAAAACCTCCACGCACACACACACACAGAATTACAACATGACTGGGTGTATGTGTGTAAATGGATGGGTTGGTGTATACGGCTATGCATGGGTTTGTGTGCATGCACACAGCATGTCTGTGTGTGTGTATGTATGTATGTATATGTGTATATATGCAGATATATCTTTCTTGTTCTGTTTTTTCTCAGTTTTTTTTCTCTTTCTTTTCTCTTCTTTTTCTTTCTTCTTTTCCCGCCTGTCAGAACTGGCAAAAAATAAATAAATAAAAAAAAAAATAAAAAAAAAACTAAAAGAAAAAAACA
>VUQK01037645.1:0-19026 GCA_015106715.1 Bujurquina vittata | reverse complement strand
CACACCATTACAAGCTTTGATTTCACATGGAGAGTGGCTGCAGAGCCACGGTATCGCGCGCCGGAGAGTCTCAACAGCTAAATATAAATGGTAAATGGAAAAAATATTTAAACAAGCATTATGTAGGGCAGGGATCCTCAAATCCAGGCCTCAAGGTCCGGTGTCCTGCAGGTTTTAGATGTGTCCCTGATCCAACACACCTCAATCAAATGGCTGAATGACCTCCTCGGTATGCAGTCACATTCTCCAGAGTCCTGCTAATGACTTCTATATTTGACTCAGGTGTGTTGGATCAGGGACAAATCTAAAACCTGCAGGACACCGGACCTCGAGGCCTGGATTTGAGGATCCCTGATGTAGGGCAACCAACCTATTTGATAGACAGGAACTGGAACCAATGAAGCTTGTGGGTTTCATTTTAGCAGTGTGGGACAATATGTCCCACCTCCGTGAAAATATTGTCTAACACCAAATCGGTCTGTGACTCAAAAAGGTTTGGGGACCACTGCACTAGAGGGACAACGAGACAACCTCCAAAACAGGAATGGTTTTGCAGGTGGAGCCCACTGAAATTTTTTCCTCCTCATCATTTCTGTTTTTTTTTTTTTACTATTTTAGCATTTGGCTAGGGTCAGTGTCACTACTGGTAGCATGAGGCCATAATGGGCCCTACAGAGGTTGCACAGGTAGTCCAACTCCTCCAGGATGGCATATCAATATATACCATCGCCAGAAGGTTTTCTGTGTCTCCCAGCCCAGTCTCAGAGCATGGAGGAGATTCCAGAAGACAGGCAGTTACTCTAGGAGAGCTGGACAGGGCTGTAGAAGGTCCTTAACCCTTCAGCAGGAGTAGTATCTGCTCCTTTGTGCACGGAGGAACAGGATGAGCACTACCAGAGCTACAAAACGACCTCCAGCAGCCACTGGTGTTAATGTCTCTGACCAAATAATCAGAAACACACTTGATGAGGGTGGCCCAATGTCCTCTAGTGGGCCCTGTGGTCATTGCCCAGCACCATGGAGCCTGACTGGCATTTGCCACAGAATACCGGAATTGGCGGGTCCACCACTGGCACCCTCTGCTTTTCACAGATGAGAGCAGGTTCACCCTGAGCACATGTGACCGTTGTGAAAGAGTCTGGAGAAGCCGTGGAGAACATTATGCGTCGTTTAGCATGACTGGTTAGGTCTTGGATCAGTGATGGTCTGGGGAAGCATATCCATGCAGGGACACACAGACCTCTACAGGCTGGGCAACGGAACCCTGACGTTACAGTGGGTACGGAAAGTATTCAGACCCCTTTAAATTTTTCCCTCTTTGCAGCCATTTGCTAAAATCAAAAAAGTAAATTTTATTTCTGTTATGTATACTCAGCACCCCATGTTGACAGAAAAAAACAGAAATGTAGAAATTTTTGCAAATTTATTAAAAAAGAAAACTAAATATCACATGGTCATAAGTATTCAGACCCTTTGCTGTGACACTCATATTTAACTGACATGCTGTCCATTTCTTCTGTTCCTCCTTGAGATGGTTCTACTCCTTCATTGGAGTTCAGCTGTGTTTAATCAAACTGATTGGACTTGATTAAGAAAGGCACACACCTGTCTATATAAGACCTTACAGCTCACAGTGCATGTCAGAGAAAATGAGAATCATGAGGTACCAAACTTTCCATACTTTCGATACCCACTGTAGTTATCAGGATGAAATCCTTGGACCTGTCAGACTCTACACTGGTGAAGTGGGTCATGGGTTCCTCCTGGTTCAGGATAATGCCCAGCCTCATGTGGTGAGAGTAGGCAGGTCGTTCCTGGAAGATGAAGGAATTGATATCACTGACTGGCCCCAATCTTCTCCTGACCTAAATCCAAAAAAAAACTCTGGGACACTATATTTCGGTCCATATAACGCTGCCAGGTTGCACCTAGTCCAGATCTGGGAGGCGATCCCCCAGGACCTCATCCATCATCTCATTAGGAGCCCCGATGTTGTCAAGCATGCATACAAGCTCGTGGGGGCTGTATAAACTACTGAATACTAGTTTAAGTTGCTCTAATGAAATTTAGGTAAAATGTTCCAGCCTGCAGCATCATTTTTTCACTTTGATTTTTAGTGTGTCTTTGAATTCAGCCTTTGTAGGTTGATATTTTTGCATTTCCATCATCCTTTCATTTCTAACAGCCCAGCCCATATCATTATATAGATCCAGCACAATTTTTACCCATTGAGATCTGATGAGTTTTTAAAGAATTTCTCAAAATGTTTTGAGGAGTGTTATTTAGTACTTAGGATAATCAGTCAATACCAAAGAGAGACGTGGGACTCAAAGAATCTTTGGTAGACTTTTATAACAGCAAAGATGCTGGTTTAATTTTCATGGGGAAAAGACCTTTTAAAACCTTATTTTCAGCAAAGTCTGTAAATCTTACAATATTTTTAACAGCTGTGACTATTAGTAATACCTGCAGTATTTTGTCACAGTGACCATTCAACTTACAGTTAATTTAAATAATGCTTCAGAATAACAACACAAATAAGTATCTAAGAAGGGTGTCCAGTGGCAAGATGCGCTTCAAGAAGAACTTAAAGTACCAGGTAATAGTCAAGTATTTTATCATAACAATGAGAAGCAGGAATCCAAAAATTCAACTATATGAACCATACTAGGTTAATATACAGTGGAGAACATAAGTATTTGATACATTGCCGATTTTGCACCATTAATGGAGAGATGTGTAATTTTTTATCATAGGTACACTTCAGCTGTGAGAGACAGAATCTAAACAAATCCAGAAAATCACATTGTATGACTTTTAAATGATTAATTTTCATTTTATTGCATGAAATAAGTTTTTGATCACCTACCAACCAAGCTCTCTTCTACGCCATGTCTTTTGTCATGTCTCTCCCCTCAGCCCCAACCGGTCGCAGCATATGATTGCCCCTCCCTGAGCCTGGTGATGCTCATTACCTGTATGAAAGACATTTTTACAGGCCAAACACCCACATCCAATGGTTAAAGGGATGCAGGAACAAAGATATTTACAAGAAGAGGAAAAATGTCCACACACTGGAAAGCTCCTGGGAAATGATGTGTTACAAAAGTACCTGCAAAGATGAGTGACGTTTCAAGCATCTTCAAAATCTTGCAGGGTACGCAAGTCCCTCTGCTCATGCCAGCAAATGTCCAGGCCCGTTTGAAGTTTGCCAATGACCATCTGGATGATCCAGAGGAGGCATGGGAGAAGGTCATGTGGTCAGAGGAGACCAAAATAGAGCTTTTTGGTATCAACTCCACTCTCCGTGTTTAGAGGAAGAAGAAGGATGAGTACAACCCAAAGAACACCGTCCCAACTGTGAAGCATGAGGGTGGAAACATCATACTTTGGGAGTGCTTTTCTGCAAAGGGGACAGGACGACTGCACCGTATTGAGGTGAGGATGAATGGAGTCATGTATCACAAGTTTTTGGCCAACAAACGTCTTCCCTCAGTAAGAGCATTGAAGATGGGTTGTGGCTGGATCTTTCAGCATGACAATGACATGAAACACACAGCCAGGGCAACTAAGGAGAAGCATTTCAAAGTCCTTAAGTGGCCTAGTCACTCTCCACACCTGAACCCAATATTCAAGTCAAGTAAAATCATACAATGCGATTTTCTGAATTTTTTTTTAGATTCTGTCTTTCACAGTTGAAGTGTACCCACAATAAAAAAAATTACAGACCTCTCCATTCTTTGTAGGTGGTAAAACTTTCAAAATCGGCAGTGTATCAAATACTTATTTTCCCCACTATACCAGCAGTACTAGACAAAGCAACTTTTACAGTTTTGTGGAATTAACTGAAATCTCTTTCATCTAGGACATCAGTTGCAATTAATGGAAACAAATATGTCACTTACCTGCACCTATCTTGACTTGTGCCTGCACCAATTCGTATGTAGCTGATGGAGATACTGTATGGAGGCCACCAAATCAGGACCTTTGGGCTCCCCCGGTTGAGGACTCTTTGTGTGAACACTCTTCTGTCTTTTTAGGTCCCATAGATGTAAAAACCTTTTACTACAGACACCACAAGGAAATGGTTTCTCTCCTGTGTGGACTCTTATGTGTCTATCAAGACTATACTGATGTCTAAATATGTTTCCACAAATCTTACAACTAAATGGTTTCTCTCCTGTGTGGATTGTCATGTGTGTCTTAAGATGGGATTTTTGATTAAATCTCTGATCGCAAGTATCACATCCAAATATTTTCTTGCTTGTGTCAACTACATTTAGCTTCACTTTGGAACATTTCTTATTAACCAAACAACTGGAAGACCTTGCTGCTGAATGACTTTTCTTGTGCCTCTGAAGAGATCGCTTGTAGAGATATTGTTTATCACATTCAGTGCAGCTGAAGAATACATGATGTTCCTCTTGGTTGTCTTTGGTTGGCATTTGATGAAGATGGTCCTCCAGACCATGAAGGTGCTCTCCTTCTTGACTGGTGATGAGCTCCTCCTGTTTGTCCGGTAAGGGAAGGAGGGTTGTTTCCTTCTGGTCTAGTCTGGATCTCGAGGAAGCATCTTGTTCAGTTTGCAACATCTGCTGGATAGCTGCAGAACACATTAAAACACACACACTGTGTGTAATTATACATATCATCAGCAGCTTTAATATATAAGTTTTTTCCCCCACCTCCACCAAAGTTGTCCGTTGATCATCATTGTTAAATTTCGTTTTATAGCAGACTTTGAATCACTTGATATGAATGGTATTTGCACAAAAATGGTTCATTAAAAAATATTCAATTTCAATTCAATTCAATTCAATTTTATTTATACAGCGCCAATTCACAACAAACAGTCGCCCCAAGGCGCTTTGTGTTGTAGGTAAGGACCCAACAATACTGCAGATTGTTGGGTAATATAAATCTACAAATTATATGTTTTTGTAAAACTAAATATTCTAAATTAATATACCATTGTCTTTTATAAAATAGTTTATAGGAGATCACCTGCACTCTTACAGTATCAGAAGGCTGCATTCACAATATGACACATAAAATAATATGAAACACAAGTTTAAACAATGTGAACTCCTGCAGGTTCTAAATTTAGTTCATTCTACATTGGCCATGGATTAAAAGTAGGTAAAGTACTTAAAGTGTACAAAAAAAGTACTGCATGAATGTAGTTAAATGTGGCTTGTAGTCCAAAGCCCCTTGAATGGTCTGCATGGCTAGAAAAATTTTCCACATTTCAACCTTCATCCCACTTCACTGTCAGACAGCAGCGATGTTACGGAGAAAAAAAAGTGCCACTTCAGATAAATTTCACTTTTATAAGTTTATCATAATTAAAATAAAGTCATACTTAAATTATTGCAGCTCATACTCAAGTTCATTATTCAGTTAACTGTAGAGTACTGCTTCTCCATGAACTAACATTACTGAGAATGATCCTTTGAAGGCGGACCAATTCAACTCACACTTTGAGAAGAATCCCACATGTTTTATCAGCTTGTGCAGCTAGTTTTAAATCACACGTGATTCACGTGAAAATTTTTTACTACAGAGTTCACAAACAAATGGTTTCTCTCCGGTGTGGCTTCTCATGTGTGTCTTTAAATGTATACTCTGTGCAAATTTTTTATCACACATACCACAACCAAACGGTTTTTCTCCTGTGTGTCTTAAGGTTACACTGATGTCGAAATTTTCTTTCGCAGATATTGCAACTAAATGGTTTCTCTCCTGTTTGAACTGTCACACCAGAACATTTACTTTGGCCATTACTGACAAAACAGCTTGAAGGTCTTTTCTCGGACCAAAGTCTGATGTGTCTCTGAAGTGACCAGTTATGGAGAAATTGTTTCCCACATTCAGAGCAGATAAAGGGTTTCTTACCATCGCTCTTTATGTCTGACTCGTCACTATCTTCAGTTTCAGGCTCTGACAAGGGTTCCTGCCATTCACAAGTCTCATAAGAGTCTGAAGTTTTTACATAAATATTTTGTTGTAAATGATTATTTCGATTGGGGGTTGCAGCTGATTCTGGTCCTCTGCTGTCCTCTTCATCAGTTTCTGCTTTAATCTGCTTGGCTGAGCTGCTGGTTAGAGGCTCTGCCTCTCTGTTGTCTGTCGTTGGCTCTTGATGAAAATCTGAGAACTGAGGTTTCTCTTCATCATGGTCATTCTTAACAGGGACAGCAGTGACTGGGAACCTGGTGATATCAGCCTCCTCCAGACCATTATGCTGTTCTCCCTCCTGACTGGTCAAGAGTTCCTCCTGTTCCTCCTTTATGTCAAGGAGGTCTGGGTCCTGCTGGTCCTGACTTGGGCTCCAGGGCATCTCTTCTTTAATCAACAACATCTGCTGGGCATCTGCAGAGAACATAAGACACAAATTTATATTATGCATAATTATATGTGACTACATTTGCACATATAACAGTTTATTTAAAGTTGTTACCTTTTCTAATAAACTAACAAATTTTGATAATCAGTAACAATTGAATGCCACAGAACAACTCTTCAGAACACAGGACCAGCTAAGACCTTACATTAAAACAGTAAAAGCAACCTACTTGACAATATTTCTGAGCAAGAAACACAGAAACACTTTACCTCTTATAAAAATACCTGCATATATTTATTTATTTTACTATTAATAGAACAGAACTTTATTGATCCCTTCCAGGAAATTGCTTCGTTACAGCAGCAGTAGAAGTTAAAACTTATACAATATACAATGCTATAAGAACACAATATAAATACTATATATACACAATATAAATACTACGTGAATAAGAATATTATATACAGAATATCAGAGTGATATACTCAAGATAGATATAAATACTATATACAACATTGTGCATTAAAGTTAGGGGGTCATGTTAAAGAGTCTGATTGCTGCTGGCAGGAAGGACTTGCTGCGCTCTGTCCTGCACTGAGGTGATATCAGTCTGTGGCTGGTGGTGCTTTCCTGAAGTACCTCCAGGTCATGTAGTGGCTGTGAGATGTTGTTCTGTATGTTGTTCAGTTTCCTTAACATCCTCACCCCGCCCACCTGCTGAACAGACTCCAGTTCGGCCCCAACTGTGGAGGTCACCCACTTTATGAGCTTATACACACTGTTGCTGTCTCTAGAGCAAGCCCCCTCACCCTACCACACCAAAGAACAGTGCACTAGCCACCACAGTCTGGTAGATGGTTAGCAGGAGAGGTCTGCAGATGTTGAATGATTTTAACCTTCTCAGGAAGTATAATCTGCTTGGCCCCTTCTTGTACACTGCCTTAGTGTGGCTGGACCAGTCCAGCTTGTCATCCAGCTGCATGCCCAGATACCTGTAGCTGGACACAACCTCGACCTCTGTGCCTTGAATGGTGACTGGAGCCAGTGTGGGTGTCTTCCTCCTAAAGTCAATCACCATCTTGGTTTGACTAATATTTAGCTGAAGGTAGTTGAGGTTGCACCAGTCCACAAAACCCTGATCGTGCCCCTGTATTCCACGATCGCTGAGTCATCAGATCATTTCTGAAGAAAGTAGAGTTGTACTGGAAGTCTGATATATAGATTGTGAAGGGAAAGAAGGACAGGACGGTCCCTTGTGGAGCCACTGTATTTGTCAGTAGGTTACTGGAGACTGTGGTCTGCACATTCATCAAACAATTTGTTCTTTTCCCAAACGTGTTAAGTGCCGTTATAGCTTTTGGATAAAAGCTATTGATTAATCAGTTTTTCCTTGTTTTTAATATCCTGAAACATCTGCCCGGGGACAGCAGTTCAAACAGAAGGTGTCCTAGGTGGGACAGATCTTTCAGTATGCTCTGTGCTTTGTTGAGTTAGCAGGAACTGTGAAGATCAGAGGGTATCTGATGATCTTCGGGGCAGTAGTGACAACATTCTGGAGCAGTTTCTTGTGCCACTATGCAGCTGGCAAACAACACACAGATGCACTGCATCAATATTCCCTCTACTGAGCAGCGATAGGACACAAGCAGCTTGTGGATGAGCTGGGTCCTCCTGAGGATCCTCAAGAAGCAAAGTCTTTGCTGTGCCTTCTTTACAGTACTGCGGTGTTTTCAGTCCAGAACAGGTCTATGTGCATGCACACAAACAGAAGCCTAACACCCTCTCCACACATTCCCCGCTGTTGAAAATGGCCTAAAAGTCAGTTTTCTTCCTCTTTTAGTCAATAATAAGATCCCTAGTCTTGGTGGTGTTAAGAATCAAATTGCTAGTCACCAGTTTGGTCACCAGTTGGTGAGGGATGAAAAGTGTCAAATGCACATTGAGTCAGGTAGGATTAGATAGCTGCTTTTGAAATCATTATTTCAAAACTACGCTTTGTATTTGCTCTGGTTATCTTTGTCTGATATTGACATTTGTTTGATAATCTAAAACATGTAAGTGTGACAAATATATAAAAACAAAAAAAATCAGGAGGAAATCAACACTCTACGCAAGTCAGAACAAAAAGAAATAAAAGCCCTCTTTATATACACTAACTGCAAGCTTTATGTGTCCTGTATGACGAAATTGAGCTTAGCTGCATGAGATGCAGCAGATGCCTCCTCTCTTTAACAGCAATACTTGAAAGGTGTAAAGCGAATAGAGGACAGGTTCACTGATGTTCGCTCTAATGTTCACACAGTGTTTTCATGACAGGAATTTTAATTAAATTATTGACATTTTTCGTTTGTTTCTAGTGAGAAAAAACTAACTTGTTGCTGCTTAAAGAATTTAGCCATATTTTCCTGTTTGAAAATGAATTCTTTACTGAAATGTAGATAACAATACAACTTCTTTAATAATGAATAAGAATTGATAAGGGACATAAAGAACCAGATGTGGGACACCAACATGCTGTGTTCCTTGTTGTGTTTAATTCATCGCCTCGCCATACTGGAGGTGCCTTCCACCTTCCATGAAGTGTCCTTGGAGAGTTACTGAGCTCAACATTTGAGCCATAACTGCAGTCACACATATTCCAGAACATAAAGAGAAATGCTCTTTCTCATAAGCTTTGTAAAGTAAATTTTATTAATAAAATGTGAAAAAATGAGGAAAAAGATGTGTACTAAATTGGAACCAGTTCACAAAATCCAGCCCTATCCAGTACCGGAAAAAACAAAAAAGATTAAGACAGGAGAAAAATATGTTTTATACAGTTTCTATTAATTCTACTTAAACAAAAACATAAATGACATATTAGGGTCATGTGTTACAATAAAATAAAACATATCTTTCACTTATTGAGAACTGTCCTGACTTGCATCAGTGCTGCGTCTGATGTGGTAGGTGCAGATGTTGGGGGCAGCCCCTTGAGGTCGCCCAGTCTCTTTCTTCGGGCATCTCTATTCCACTTACAACTTTCAGGTACAAATATATGAAACTGTAATCAAACAAATGCCAGAATTTCAATATTAAGTATTCATAACAGCTGACAGAGTTCTTTCTAAATATAACTGATCATTTCATAGAAAACACTGTGTGTCAGTTCTCTGTGTATGAAGAGTTTAAATGTAAAACATCCACTTGCACTATGACTCTATTAATTAGTCTAAAAAAGCACATTAGGAATAAGTACATGCAGGACAGAAGTACAATTTTCCTTGCTGTTAATACTTATAGGTTAAAATATAATAAATAAAAAAAAAAATTCAGAGCACCTTACATGATATACCCTCCCTGACACATCTGCATATATGAACTTAATATCTATCAAAAACATGCACAAAGCTATAATTATAGTTTCAAAAATAACAGTATACTGCCCGCTACAGCATCACTGCTTTTACTGAAGACTTTGCACAGGGACACTTTCATTGATTAAGCTTGTATTCTCTGTGCTTCCACCAGGCTTGTGAGGATGGCTGTTACCTGAGGTGTTCTTTATGGTGAATTTTATCTGAAGGACATTTTTGTCTCTCCAACAAAAAACAGGACAGTTGGCAGAGTTACAAGGTTTACAAGGTTTTGATTTTATAATTAGAAGTCCGAATAAATAATGATAATAACAAAAATACAACCGGACTGGAAATGAAGTTTGGCTCCCAGTTATTGGTTGGAGGTACAGAAATGCTGGCTGGATCAGCGGGTGTTTCGGGTATAAATAAAAGGTATTTCAGTGCAATATAAAGGCAACAACACAACATTTCTCTCCCGTTGGTAATCGTGCTCAGGGCTAAGGGTGCCAAACAACAGCTGACATTTACAAAGGTGGGAAAAAATACCTGCTGAGTAGAAACAGGTAACTTCAGCGTCACTCTGGGAATATCTGTCCTTTTCGGAGAGGTCCACCCGGGTCAACAATTAGCGCTCCTTCGCTTTTCTTTGGGTTAAATATGAAGGATTTTAATCTGCGGAGCAAAACTTGGAAATTTTTTTTAAAAGATTTGGAAAGAATCTACACATTTATATGACTTAGTCCGTCTTTTATTTTGTTCCCCCTTGCAATACAGTACAACAGAGGGTTCCTCCATCCTCTCGCCTATCCAGCTCAGGGACGCGGCGGGGGGTGGGGCTGGGATGGTGGTACACGCGTATTATCGCTTCCTGGTCAGCTGATCATCTACTTTGTAACTTCAGAATATTTGAAGTAAAGTTAATTTTTCATAACTTTAATTCTTGCATACTGTTCACATTTCATGTCTTCACAGTTCAGTTTGGGTCAGCTAGATCGCAGTATAAGAATACCGTCATAATAAATATATATAAATATTTATACTTTAAACTACTGATCTGTTTAGAAGGTATAAATAGCCTATCTGACCATAAGAAAGGGCTGTTCAGAGAGTAGGAGTGGTGTATTTTATTTATTTAGGCTTTGCAACACTCATTTTTGGAGAAAAACATCTATTATCATACTATATCATGTCCTGTTTTACTTAAGACATCAAAAGATAAAAGCAACAATGATATAAAATATTCATTTTGGAACCGTAGAGATTCATTACATAGGTATTAATAACCAGTTCAGCCATTAAACACTGTTTAATCACTGTTCCACACTCAATAAAACAGAAGCTCAGGTGCCCCCTGTATTAATCTCATTTAACTCTCATTTAATTAAATTTGATTTTGTTCAGTATAATTGGATTCTAATTTTTTATTTTGTTGATTTGGTTTCAGATCAAAACCAATTTGGGACTTCACTCCATTGGTCACTGGAACAAAGGTGTGAATGGGGGTTGAGACATCTGGGAAGGGAGCTCAGGATTGGACTGTAAGTAGGGGACACTTGCTTTCACATACAGTACTTTCTCTTTAAGCATTCATACATTTGACATGCAAACTCCACACAGGAAGGCCCTTGAGGTCTTGATGTCAGCCGTTGGCATGCCACCAACTCAGTGCAACTGGGTATGTTGCAGTTTCTGCTGCAACATTCAGATGGTAGGGTAAGACTAGCATAAATAACATGAAAGCATGAATCCATCCTGCCTTGTAGGAGGTCAGAGGTTCAGGCTGCTGGTGGTGGTGTAATGATGTGGGGATATTTTCTTGGCATAGTGTTATGACCCGTCTAGGGGCCAGGAGCGCAAGATGAACAAGAGAACACCATTCGCCCCCCAAGACCCAAGCAGCCTGTTAATGTGTTCTTTTTATTGTGAAGGAAAACACTTAAATTAGTAAAAGTGCCAAAAGTGTTTCAAGTGTTTTCCTTCACAATAAAAAAAAAGATTAACAAGCCACACAACAAATGTCTTGTAAAAATACCAGCAAGGATTTATTTGTTCACACAAATACAGAACACAGAGCAATTCACATCAGGGTGAGCCAAGGACAAAAACAATAAACAAAATGAGAACTAAAATCTACCGTGATCCAGCGTTTGACCTAAACCAAAAAGAAACCAAAGAAATGACACAGTCTGACATCCCAACCTAAAACCAACACAGGAGAAAACTGCTAACCCCTACCCACTCTGGAACAGAACATTTGTAAACATGATAGCTGGTGGGCCACTTGGGACACAAATGATGGTCTCCCCTCCCTGCATTGTCCGTCCAGCCTTCTAAGTAGGGCGTGACTCTCAACTGCAGCCAATCATCCGTAGGCAGAAACACACTGCACCAATTGCATCAAGGCACCTGCACAGACAGATTAGCATATCACAAGACACACACCTACACACTCACCGTTGCAGACGTAACACACACTCTGGGCCCCTATCTACAAACTGAGCATCATTTAAACACCACAGCCTACCTGAGTATTGTTGCCGACCATGTGGTCCAACCCATTATGACCACAGTGTACACATCATCTGGTGGCTGCTTCCAGCAGGATAACACACCTTGTCATAAAGCTCAGATCGTCTCAAACTGGTTTACTGAACATGACACTGAGTTCACTGTAGTCAAACGGCCTCCACCAGATCTCAATCTAACCAAGCATCTTTGAGATGTGGTGGAATGGGAGAGTCTCATCATGGATACACAACCAACAAATCTGCAGCAACTGTGTGATGCAGTCACTATAGACCAAAATCTCTGAGGACCTAATAAAGTTGCCAGTCAGTGTATATTAAAGAGAAACAAGGGAACAACTGTGAGCAAGTAAAACCTAAACCATTAAAACCACATTTAACAAGACATTTGGCAGACAGCTGATTAGATTTTGGCCATAAAATTATCCTGATTGAGTTATTAACAGCTTATTTTGAAACACAGCCTTCATTTATAGGTAGCTGCTACTCGGTTACATGATGTTAAAGAACATGTCAAATCTGATGGTTCTCCAGTAGATTCTCAGTCAACCTTTTCCCTCTGATTTCTACACTGAAGAAAGAAATTTAACAGAAATGTATCGATTTAAATCAGCAAAGTCATCCTGGATTTTATCACAGCCCACTGTTATAGACAACTAACCAATAGTAAAATATATTTAACACTATCACTGACTAATAGCTACAACAGCAATGATCAATTTAACTTTTGATATATATTGATATGATTCAGTTAGCGACTAGCTGTATACCTACATATTTGTAGTTTGTGTTTGCCAAAAGGTAGAACAAACAAACAAGCAAACAAACAAAAAACAGTACATAGTGGACTTGGGTTTGTCAGGTGGCCAGAAACATGATTCTAAATAAAAGCTTATGTTGCTCTGTAACTACTGTATATTTGCCTTAATGGTACTTCTAGATGGGCCAAACAAATTAAATATTGCAGGTTTAAACTAAGTTTAAACTAATGACATGAATGCTTCTTTCCATATTACATGTCTTTTTGCCCTGTGAAAATTTTTTAATGATTTTATGTATTTATTTTGGACCACATTGTTCTGTCTTCCAGGGAGTTTATTCACCCATAATGTTCTGCATGTTTCTACAGAAAAATAACCTGAAATTAAGACTTGTAAGGTATCATAATAAAACATAATCTTAGAAACTAAGAATAAAATGGATTTAAAAGTGAAGGCCATGGAATTTGTTATTGAATATTGTCACACTGGTAAGGTCGATACAAGCAGAGCTGTATTATCACATGATGAAGAGATTCTGTGAGCCATTACTGCTTTGACCTTCTGTTTGTAAGCACTTAAGTGAGAAAAACTTAAGTATTCATTCAGTTTGATGTTGTTATTCAGGTTTGATGAAGTATTCATTCAGTTTGTTGTTATTATTCAGGTTGAGGCTGCTTTAATCCCTCATATGAATAGCTTGTCACTGATGCTCATGTTACCACAGTCTCATTCTTCACTGTGAGATAATCATGCAGTCAGCCTGAGAGAGACTATTTGAATGATCAACTGGCATAGTATTGATGAGTAGCACATTGCAAAACCTCATAGCTGTCAGTCATCTGAAGCTACAGAGAACATTTTTTCTCTGCCTATAAAGAAGGGGCATGGCATGTAGTTGGTGATAGACCAAAGAAAGGAGCTTATATGAGCTTACGCCATCTACTGGTTATTATTAAATCCTATTTTTATTTTCATTTATTAATCTGTTTAAATTGTTTCAGTCTGATTCAATTTTATTATCAACTATTATCAGTGTGACTATAATGTGACTGGGTTCTTTTGGGACTGGTTCCTTACCAGTGTGATATCATCCTTAGAACAGTAAAGGGAATAGGAGAAAATCAGTTCTAATTTTGGCTTTTGAATTTTTTTTCTGCATTGAAGGCATATTTAAGATTTTCTCACTCATCTAATTATTTATTCATTTTTATTCTATCAGACTCAAAATAGGGGTCAGCATTTGAAAGAAGATGCCTACATCAACCGTTCTCTCCTGGCTTTGGGCAACTGCATTAATGCCCTGAATGAGGAATATGGCAACAAGTATGTCAGCTATCGAGACAGCAAGGGGACTCTTGAAGGTACAGTCCTCTAAGGGTTTATAGAGGACCAACTGTATTGATGACTTGCATGTTTTTGTGATAGTGTGTAAGTTTTGTGTGTGTATTCATCAGTCTCTTTATTTGAAGCTGAGCTGCCATGATAGCCCATATTAGCCCTGCCTCCGTGACTTTTGAGGAGTCTCATAACACATTGATGTACATAGACCGTGCCAAAAGCATTCAAACATGGGTGAGCTCAGTATTAGTTTATAATATGGCTTCACCCTAGTAGATTCATTTGGTTCATTTGGCAGTAAAAATAAATGTCTGCAGCTGCAACCTTTGGCTCCTGAAAGCGTTTTAAGTTACAGTGTCAGCAGCCACCTGGACTCATCACCTGAGAGCAGCGAGTGCTGATGTCCCCCTCTCACTACGATATTCAAATGAAGAAATATGAACCTTTGGGAACTTTAACTGTTTTTTTAACTACAGTTTAAAGACAGGAAAAGTATTTAAATGGAAAGTAACAGAACAGAAACTCAATGGAGCCTTGAGTTTGATAATTGTTCGTCTGTAAGATTTCTTTAAAGCTCATTACATCATTGCTCAGGATAAAGCCTTCGAATTACTCTGTGACGTATTGTTTAAGTCTGTCTTTTGAAGCAGGAATCAGCAAATATTCTCCACATATTCTTTATATTCGAATGATAAATTGTCATTTATAATAAGTAATTGAGCGCTAATAAATGTTTAGCAGTGTCCACAAATAGTGTTTCTCTTTGTTAAGTATCTTTTTGTTGATGATATGCAAGCAGATAAAAATAACAGCGACAAGAAGTAAGAGAAATAATTTCCCTGTCGCCACAAAATGGCAGCAGATTCTAAAGGGTGTCCAGAATATTGCTGTAGAAGCAGCCCGTCGGCTGCGGTTACCTTTTGCACCATCTCCCCTGGATTGGATTAGCTGGTTGTGTCCTCAGTGAAATATTTAAATGTTGCCTTTTACTTTTTTCATTCACATTTTTTTCATTATTGTAACTTTCTATTTTTTATTTTGTACTGAAATAAATATTTTTTTTAGAAAGTCTTCTGTCTGCTGCATTTTGTCAGGCATTTTGCTTTTTCAAAACAGACCGTAACATAACGAGAATTACATTTTGTTTTTGGTCAGTCCTCAACAGTCTTTTGATCTCTTGTGTAATATTTAAATATGTCCAATAGAGGGAGCGTGATGGCCACAACTGGGCAATCTAAAATGCAGTGAGGCGTGTTTTCTTCTGTAATCGCATTTTTATACCGCAGTGTTAAGCTAATCTTTACATGTACCCCTTGGAAAATGCAGATAGTTTTAATTGATTAAGTATTATTAATTCAGTTTTTTAAAAAGTCAATACTGCCTTACCATGTTATAAAGAAATACATAGATATTTTAGTTTTCATTTATGATTGTATACTGTAAGATTTTTTCTTAAAAGTGATTGTGTATCATTTGATTTGGCCACATCCTAGGTCTATGATGTACTCACTAATTTAGAAAACAGCTTAGGATGACTGATGGAGGTTATTCACGGAATCATGACTAGCCTATACTGCGTTGAAGGGTGTCGCTGTATTTGGACATTATTTATCTATCAAACATTAGTTTACGGCTCAACCATCATATGCTCTGATCCAATGATTATAACCTATCATACAACTTTGGCTTCCAGTTAACCAGGAAAACTGAATAAAAACTGTATAGAGCATTCTTAAAACTCTTAGTACTCCATAGTTTACGTAATGGTTTTATGGTAAAATAAGATATTTAAAAAAGCAAAAAAATAAATAAAATCTTCAGACGTGTAGGAAAAAAGTGAGTCGGAAATACCGCCCCCTGTGTCCTCTACTGACTACAATCTTGTCCAATAGCAAATCGTTTATTGTGTGATTGATCTGTCAACTAACCAATGAGAGCGGGGATTATGGTTCTTGAGCGGTAGTGGACATACAGCTGATTTGCAACCCGCTGAAGTAACAGCATAGAAGAAGGGAAAATGTCGCTGACTTCTACCCGGACCGTTCTAGGATCAGTGTCCTTTTAGGAAAACCTATAAGGCATTTCGGTGAGTGGGACTGCCGTCACTAGTTGCACCCAAGGTTAGGGTTTGTGAATTTGGTGTGTACCGTTCCGAACCGCATCCGTACGCCTCTGCTTTGCCAGTTTAGTGTAACGTTTCAGGCTCGCTGCAGAGGAAAACAGCAACAGTGGAGCAAGGCAGCCATGATGAATGTTAGATACTTTAAATGTGGACGTGTTGATAAAATTGGCGTCTGTAGCTAGCAGCATTAAAAGTCAGGCAGCGGTTGCTACATAATGTAACTGTTTTATTTAAATGTTTCCAAAACTTTTCAAAAGCAGTTATACTTTTTACTTTTTTTTTTCATTTTTTAAACGGGTCAGCACATCCAAGCTGCTCACTCCAATGGGCGCGAGACTCAAACTTTGTAAGCACGACTGTTGCTCGCCCTTCAAAGCTGGTGGGAGTTTAATAGTTTACACATTCATGAGCAGAAACTGTGCCGCTCTTTGAACTAAGTTGTGAATATTTTTGCCTTGTCTCGTCTCACAAAGCATTCGCGCTGTGACCTCTAACTTGGTGCATCACTTCGCCACCGAGTATCTGTAAGGTGTAGCACGTGCTGATCTTGCAGTCCTTTAATTTGCTGAGAAGCTGTGCCTGAAGCAGCTTAAAAAATAAATAAATAAAATTACATCCACCCATCCATTCAGGGTCGTGTAAACCCCCCTTCCAAAATAAATAAATAAATAAAATTAATCTATCACAGGATGCAAAGTCGAACAAGTCTGGTTGGACTCATTGTTGGTGTTGCATAACAGATAAAAACCTGAATTGCCTTCTTATGCCCCTGACCTCCAGATTCACACATTCAGTCCCAGTGTCCAAACTCTTGACTGGTACTGAATACTCACCGTGCTAGTACCGGGTTGGACCCCCTTTTACCTTCAGAACTGACTTAGTAGCACAGATTCAACAAGGTGCTCGAAATGTTCCTCAGAGGTTTTGGGTTATATTGACATAATGGCACCACAACTGCTGCAAATCTATAATGCCAATTCCATTCCATTCCAAAACATGCCAGAGGTGCTCTATTGGATTGAGATCTGGTGACTGTGGAGGCTTTGAGCGCAGTAAACTCACTGTCCTGATCAAGAAACCAGTCTGAGATGTTTTGAGCTTTATGGCATGGTGTGTTATCCTGCTGGAAGAAGCCTTCAGAAGATGGGTGCACAGTTGTCATAAACAGATTGATGTGGTCAGCAATAACACTCCGGCAAGCTGTGGCATTTAAATGATGCTCAGTTGATACTATGGGGCCAAAATGTGCCAAGAAGGTATCCCTCATACCATTACACCAGTAGCAGAAGCTTGGCTGTTTTTTGAGACAGGATGCAGTAGATCTATACTTTTATGTTGCTTACACCAAATTCTGACCCTACCATCTGAATAGTGCAGTAGAAATGGGGCAACACTTTTCCAATAATATACTAATTTTGATGAGCCCATGCAAATACTCTTTTGCATACATTGCTTGCAATGAGTGTTTAAGTTACTGTTGACTTGCTTTTAGCTCAAAGCACTGGTTATTCTGCTCTGACCTCTGGCATCAACAAGACATTTTTGCCCAAAGAGTGGCTGGTCACTGGATTTTCTCTTCTGGACCATTCTCTGTAAACCCTAAAATCTAGTGTACCAACTACTCAGATCAGCCTGCCTCACACCAAGAAACGTGCCACTTTCAGTCACTTACATCACCTTTGGGGTGATGTAAGTGGGTTTGATTCTGGGTTTGATTGCACAGGTGTACCTAATGAAGTAGCTGACTGTATATTCACTTAAAGCACTTTGGAAGTGGTGATTAATATATTCACAATTTTCCAGGGGCTAAACTGACTCTCAAAAACAACAACATAACCAGCAAATCATCACATGAGAAACAAAATCAGGTAATTTTGGGGACATTTTTTGCCCCCCAGAAGTATTTCAGCTATTTATCTATGACATTTTCTTATGCCATTCATGTCGGGAGCAGTTATTTAGTTTGGCAGTTCTAATTTAGCTAGTTTATTTCCAGCAGTGTCCTAAAATATGCTGTTAAGGGAAACGGTCTATGATTCACAAGAAAATCTGAAACTGCAATTAAACGCAATTTACTTAGTTGAAGTCTTGTAGTCCTTCTAGGGCTGCAACTAACGACTATTTTCATAGTCGATTAGTCATCGACTATTGAAACGATTAGTCGACTAATCGGATTATAAATCATATAATTATGAAATGACACTTATTTAACTCAGATTTTACATTTAAGGTAATTTAAAATGCGTACCTGTCAAGTCTCCCGTTTTGCCCAGGAAACTCCCGTATTTTACCCCTCTGTCCAGCCGTCCACCCGTTTTATTATTTTCACGTAAATTTCCCGTATTTTAATATAATAATTTAAAAAAATTATTCCTGCCGCTCCAAACTGAACTCTGTCAGTAGCCTCGCGAGAACTGTCACCTGCAGTAGCCTGGATGGCAGTTCTCGCGAGGATAGTGCAGACAGCGGGTTTGGGCACAGTGTTGCCAATTTAGCGCATTTTTAAACCCCCATAATGACCTTTTTTCCCAAAAAAACTGATAGCGAAATCCTCCGCTGTCTAACCGCTCCCATCCCCGTTCCTCGCTTCGGCCTT
>VUQK01037628.1:2136-21617 GCA_015106715.1 Bujurquina vittata | reverse complement strand
TGTTGTCCTTGACTATTGTTTAAATTGGTTTGATGTTCCGAAACACTTAAGTGTGACAAACATGCAAAAAAAACAGGAAATGAGGAAGGGGGCAAACACTTTTTCACACCACTGTAGTACCGTATCACCCCAGTAGAGCATTTTACTCTCAGACTGCTGGATTACTTGTGGTTCCTCGGATACTTCAGAGTAGAATGGGAGGCAGAGCCTTCAGCTTTCAGGCCCCTCTTCTGTGGAACCGGCTCCCAGTTTGGGTTCGAGAGACAGACACCCTCTCTATTTTTAAGATTAGGCTTAAAACCTTCCTTTTTGATAGAGCTTATAGTTAGGGCTGGATCAGGTGACCCTCAATCATCCCTTAGTTATGCTGCTATGGGCCTAGGCTGTTGCAGGGTTTCCTTAATACACTGTTTATACTTCACTCTGCATTTAATCATTAGTTATTATTAATCTCTTCCACAGCATGTCTTTTGTCCTCTCTCTCTCCCCTCAGCCCCAACCGGTGGCAGCAGATGAGTGCCCCTCCTTGAGCCTGGTTCTGCAGCTTGTTGTTAAAAGGGAGTTTTTCCTTCCCACAGTTGCCAAATGCTTGCTTATAGGGGGTCGTTTTAACTGTTGGGCTTTCTCTATATTATTGTAGGGTCTTTACCTACAGTACAAAGTGCCTTGAGGCGACTGTTCGTTGTGTTTTGGTGCTATACAAATGAAACTGAATTGAATTGAGCTACTGGAGAGGTACTGAGAATGTCACAGAGACCAGACTCACACTTTAAAAGCACTTAGCACTGAGTTCAGGCTCTCTCTGTACATGTACATGCGCTGCAGCTGATAAACTGGTTACATGTGTTCAGATAAATGGACACATTCATTGCATGACAGGTAGGCACTCATGGAATGAGCAACATACCTGAACGGCACATGCCTTGCTGACTGGTTTTTTATAGTAAGTAGTTTCGGTGTCAAATAACGACTGTGTCACAGATCGCTGTGTGGCAGGCAGGAGGAGGACCCAATATGCAAATCTTGATCTTTTCCTTCCCACAGGTTCAACTTTTATCTTTTAGCATTGAAATGTTGGCCAATATTTTGCTGAAAAAAAGTCGATGTCCTAAAATGCATTTAATTATTTGCCCAGAAGTCCCAAAGAACCTAAATATTCAAATCAAAATGCTACAAACACAAAAAATATTTCTATTTAATTTTTTTCTAGCACATAAAAAGGATGGAGCTTTTAAGTTGCATGTCTTCATACAGTCCCATGCATAAACACTGCTGCTTGACGATGTGGTTGGTGTATATAACCTCCATCACCAGGTTGTGGGGGGAGCTGAAGTTGTGGCTCTGCAGTCTCACTCACAGTCAGCACAACTGAGAGGGCCCTTTAATAGCGTGGGAAAGTAAACAGCAAAGCGACAGAGCTGACAGCTGTGGCCTGGTAATGTGGCAGAGGCCATGCGTCATATAACTCATTTTTATAGCAGCAGTCCCTTCAAAAAAGCAGAAGGAGATGGGACAAAGGCAACACTGTGGTAATGGCACCAAGTTCACCACTAGAGGGCACTGCATGTCGTCATATTGGGACACCACATTTATGTTCAGTAAAGTTAGACATATACACTTAGTATGTAAACACAACAGAGACTAAAGTATAAGCAGCGCCAAACAAGATAACTATCATTATTTAACAAACTATCTATGATTTGTTCTTTTCAATATTATTTTATTAATAATAACAATGAGTACAAATACTGATTTAAAATAGAGACTGCTACAGATTTAGTACCTGTCACATACACCTGGCCTTTTATCAAGATTAAAACAAGTGCATATTGGTTATATGTTATACTTCTCTAAAACCTTTATTTTTATTTAATAACCATGTATGCAAGACTAGGTCATTGGGCCCCTTATAGCTAATGACAAATGTTAATTTAGTCATACGAATCCTACCTATCAGCTATCAGAGCTTTTTACATTATTTTATTACTTGTGTTATCATTGTTTTGTTGGCCAGTGTTGTAAATTATATTTCCTCCCTTTTGATCATCAATAAAATATTTAGCAGGTACCAGAGCAAAGTGTGTGTCCAGGAAGAAAACGTTTCGTTTGTACTGCTAGCCTTACAGCAATCATTTATACAGTAATTGATGAGTGATTGAGTGATACAACTTGGTAATTACACATTACGGAACCGTAACCATAGAGTAATAATTGAAAGGGCTAATGTGTTATTAAGTATCTGTTGGATAAGCAGTTAAGAAAGCAGGTGGCTGGAAAATTGTATGTGAGTACACCTTAATAAAAATATTTTACACATTGCTGATTCAGAGGAAGAAGATTTTGAAATGTGGAGATTAAAGTTGTGGTGCCATGCCACGTCTGCTATGCCCTCTCCAAACTGTAGTGTGTAGCTGAGTGGGTGAAACTAACTGGGTTTTAGTGACAAGAAAATTATTTCTCTTTTAGTGCCTAAACACGATGTGGTGTTAAGTATGAGGATGGTGAGAGATGGTGCAGAGAGCTGCATCTGCTCAGAAGGAAAAAACACACAAACTGGCAGCGGGCAGATGATCTGAAGATCACAGAAAAACATAATAGAACAAAAACAAAACAAAGAGCACAGCATTTGCATTTCTGTTATTGAGCAGCTCGCAGCACCGTTAACAGCAATTAATTGTTTTCTGTATGATTTTATCAGTCCCTCACATCGCCTTGGATGACTTTTGCTCTACTCTTATTTACCACATTGCTTCAGTTCACTGAAGTTCACGGGCACTGGTTCAACTCTAATGTGACTTTTGTAACACTAACCATTTCATTTTCATGTGCAGTAAATGTTCACGCACAGCATTTTAGTCAGGTTGAGATCTGGACTTTGACTGGGGCATTGCAACACCTTGAGTAATGCTTGATAAACTGGGATACGGTGTTTGTGTCAATATGCTGTGTTTATGTGTGTTTAGGCCTCAATTTGCATTTAACATGCATGTTAAATGCAAATTGAGGGAGCAATGTTTTTCACAGCACTGCACATACACAAGGCTACTTTAGTAGTTTAGTTTTATACCAGATGGCTTTCCTGATTCAGCCACAAAGTGAATTCATGTTTCACTCAAACCAGCAACATGTTACTTGAAACGTGAATGTGTAATTCTTTACATTATGGCGCAACTCCGCAGCTCCGCCCAGCAGAAGCCAGCGGCAGGCAGAAAAAGACCCAGGAAAGCAAGGCCATCTGCAGCCAGTCAAGAGCAACAAAGACCCGTGGCCACACATTACAACGACAACTGCATGCCTGCCCCAGCCGAGGAGCAAGGGGCCCCAGAGAACTCGAGGCAACGGGAAGCCAGCCCTCCCCAGAGGCCAGCCCCCTGTGTAGGCCGGCAGCAGGGTCCCAGGCACTCCGGGGGGACGGGGAGCGCAGGAGCGACCAGCGAGGAGCAACAGGGAGGCAAGGCAAAAGGCCCAGACCCAGGTCCACCCATACACACAAACACGCATGCACACACACACATGCAGTTGCCCTCCCAAATACACCCAGGAAGACTGTGACAAATGCACATTCATCCCCATTTACTTACCCTCTGAAGCTGGATCAAGTAGACACCCCCCCCCAGGACCAATAGCAACCCCAGGACACGGCTGGCCCAACCCCTGAAGCACTACGTGAGCCCTGCACCAGGCAAGGTGTAGAAAGTCAAGGTATCGGATGACCCACTGCCCCTTCCCCTCCCCCAGCTTGTAAGTGATTTGATACGTGTATGTTTTTATCCTCCTGACACCCTGCGTCCACATATGGGGACATTACATTTTGGCTTTGCTGCACCTTATACTTCATTGTGCTCAATAGTATTTTAAACTTTTACAAGTCATGTTGTTTTTGTGGTGTTATGATATAAAATAACTGCAGCGTCCACATCTGAGGACAGAGGTTTTTTTTTTCTCACAAAAGTATGTAACAACCATGTAACAAACTACAACTTCCTGTTCAAAGAAGAAGCTTAGTATTTATACATATCGGGTGCATTTAGTCACAAATATGTGGGAGAAATTGAAAATGCATCATAAACAGGAGCTCGGGTCACAGCAGGTTAAGTTTGTGAATGTATCAGGTGCAAAGGACGCAGTTAAAATTGAGGGAACTGGGGAATTGGCATTAATTCATGTAACAGCAGGCCTGTCTTTAAGTCCGATAACGGCCAGTGTCTCACTATGAGTCAGCAGTGGTCTCAACAGTGCTGTGAACACTGCAGCAGACATTAAAGGTTAAACGATATGCATGGTCTTCAGGATTGTCTGTAAGAAGCGACCAATCAGCCAGTATGTAAAGTATAAACAAGTAAGCGGTGGTACATGTAGGTGGCAGTGGCAGTAGGCACAATTGCTCAGCTGCAAGGCTAAAATCTCCCAATTTATCAGACCCAGAACTGGACTTTGGAGCTCAGATTTCAACTCATGGCAGAAGATCGCTGACTCTGGCTGAAGTTCTGCCAGCATGAGAGAAAACGTGGTTTTATGGACTCTCAATTTGATCCTCAAACATCAAGAAAATGTTACATCTTTAGTCTGAGGGAAACCAGCACCCCCTCATATTTGATTATTGTGAATTATTCTCTGCTTATGTTTCTGTGCTTAGGTGATACCTTATTGTGTCAGTAGATGTGGCTCTGTTGCCGTCGTGGAAAACTGGCGGCTCAGCTCATGCGCATGTCACACAACAGAAAATAAACAAAAACAGGCGGACGCTCGTTTTAGTGGGCTCGCAGCAAATCTCCAGGTAACGCAAAACTTACTTTGATACTGTTAAACTGGTCCTGAAATTAGCGTGGTTTAAGTGATAATTATGTTTTGGGAAATTTACTTTTTAGTAGTCGGTCTTAAAGCATTTATTTTATTTTATTTTATTTTATTTTAGTTAGTTATTTACATGCAGTGCCAGTCTAAAGTTTGAGTGTGTCCAAACTTGGACTCGTCCCGTGAATACAACGGTAAATCATTCCATAATTCTGCAAAAGCTCTCTCACCTCTGAGTGAGGGTGGCATCTTTGGAAGGGGCAAAAGCATCCGGTGTGCTGCCCTAAGGGAACAAGACAGAACATATGAGTGCCGCAGTTCAGACAGATTAAATGGGGCACGACCATTTAGGAATATAAAAAAAAAATAATCATTTTTAAATGGATTTGTAGCATTTTGCACCAGCTGCAGGCGAGCAATGGCTGCCCGGCTGAATCCGATCAAAGAGCATTACAGTGATCAAAACAAGACATGATAAAAGCATGTACTACTGTTTCAAGATTATCTTCAATGATTCCACTTCTTTTGGTAAACCTTGGTTTGAAATAAATACTCCTAACAGCAGTTATCACAGCCACATCGAGGACAATGCTAGATGTTGTTTTTCAGTGTTAAGTTTAGCACACTTTGCAGTAAATTGGATGTTGCAACCCTTGGTAAAATGTGTTTGTATGATTTATTTAAATACTTCAAAAAAAATCCCCTTAGTCCTTTAAAATGAAATGCCATCTAGGGCATCACATATTGATTCATGCCAAAGTTTTACTGTCTTGTTTAAAAAAAACATTACCAAGATCTAAACCGTGGCGACCTCATAGCTGGTTATGGACATAATAAGTAGACCATCTAGTACTTAAACTTAGAAAACAGTTAACCCAGATTCTTTTAACAGCAACATTTTTCTGCAATGAACCCACCAGGTCTGAAATGAAACAGAGGAGCAAAAGACATAAAGGTCGAGCCACAAAGAAGCAGCCAAAAACACAAACCACAAATCAGGCTGGAGTTCAGCTACTGCACCTTTGAGCTGTGAGCTTTCCCCACACGTTGCTCATGTTTTGACTTTTTAGTCATCTCTGTGATTCAGAGCTAACATGGAGCACATCAGTGACCGTCTGCGCAGGTATAAGAACTTCACTTTTGTGGTCGGTCATACAACTGCTGAGTACATCGACTCCCTTCAGAGTTTTGAAGTAAGAGATAGCGATGTCTTCCTCGTGTCTTATCCAAAGTCAGGTCAGTGAGAAACCTCTATGGCGTCATATTATTTTGCAATTTTGTTCTGGCCACACTGATCCCCTGATTAGATGTAATATCCTATAAACTTTCCCTCATCAGGCACTATATGGATTCAGCAGATCATCATTTCTATCTATGAGCTGGACGGACATCTGAATGAATATCCTCTCAACTCGCAGAAGATGCCATGGCTGGAGTTCAGTTGGGATGAATATGCTCTCCGTGCCTCTCCACGGCTCTTCACCTCACATCTCCCCGTGCATCTCATGCCTCCAGGACTGAAGGACAAGAAGGCAAAGGTCAGCGCGCAATCCTGCCCGAAGCAAGAGCAGGTTTAGACATGCAGTATGACAAAGTGACAAATGATACGTCAAATGGTTAAAATACCGTTGTTCAAGAAAAGCAGTTTTATAGTCAAGACAAGGCAAAAAAGGATTACCTGTTGGAGGCAGGAAATGTTTGGGACTTTTGACAAAGTCGATTGCTTAGCACTAATCATCAGGTTTGAGGTAAATTAATTCATCAATCTATCTATCTGCATCTTGATAACCAAGGTTAGCTGATAACTTAGCACACAGCTCCCTTTGTGACCGTCCTGGCACCAAAACAAAGGACTGACCGAAGGAAAGCTTCAAAATATGTTCCACAAATCAGACGGTGAACCTTATGGTGACGACATCCAGCTTTTATATGCAGCCGATGACGTCGCTTATACATTTATATGAAGCAGCTCTTAAACCTAAAGGGAATTAATAAGTTACTCAAATTAAATCGTTAAAATAATTAAGGATTTTGAAATTGGCATGAAATTGGATTCTGTTTTTCTGATCTTTCTCAGATCGTGTATTTGACGAGGAATCCAAAGGACAATGTCGTGTCTTATTATCACTTCAGCAAAGCCTTTGCTGACCTGGACACACCCAAGAGCTTCGATCAGTTTCTCGAGTGGTACCTGACAGGAAATGGTAAGGATCCTCATCTCTGCATAGTGATGACAACCAAAAACAGTTCTGGACTGATAAATGAAAACTTGTATTTATGTGATCAGGAAGAAGTGAAAGATATGATTTCAAACTGGATTGTGTTTAGCACACTTCCTCAGGGCATATGCTAATGAATAATACAAAAATACTTTTGACATGATAAGATAAAAATGATTAACAGGGCATTACGGCCGTGAGCCCCGGTCACAAACATGCCCCAGGACCTTCTACCTACTCCTGCAATGAGTACACAGTGCCTGCGCCTTTCCTGAGCAAACAGAGACTAGTCATGCTATAACAAAGCAGCTCACAATCACACCATAGACTCTTTTGACCTCCTATTCCATTTTTTTGACCTATTGAATTACTGCTATTCTATAGAATTCATATATCTTACACGATCAAACACACTTTAACCCAAGTAAAACCAAAGTGAAATACACTGCCACCCAAAATCCCACACCATTTGATCAAAATGAAAATGGAATGAAAAAGAACCTAGAACCCACTGCACCAACGTAGGGTCTGACAGGTCACCCTCACGCTTCTGATTGTTTGCTCAGAGACATTCATTGTGTAGGGCTCTGGGGGAGGCTCATTCTAGCACAAAGGAGCAGAGAACGGTTCTGCCGATGGGTTAAGGACCTTTTACGGCCCTGTCCGGCTCTCCTACAGTAACTGCCTGTCTCCTGGAATCTCCTCCATGCTCTTGACACTGTGCTGGGAGACACAGCAAACCTGGCATTGTCACCTGTGGATGTGCCATCCTGGAGGAGCTGTGCTACCAGGGTCCAGGTATCGCCTCATGCTACCAGTAGTGAAAGTGACCCTCGCCAAATGCAAAACTGGTGGGGAAAGAAAAATGCCAGTGACCTCCACCCGTAAAACCATTCCTGTTTGGGGGGGTTGTCTCATTGTTGCCCCTCTAGTACACCTGTTGTTAATTTTATCAGAACCAAAGCAGCTGAAACTGATTAGCAACCCCCTCCTGCTACACAACTGACTAGATCAATGTCCCCACATGTGTTCACGTTTTTGAGCAGAATAATTACTTCCTAAAGTGCTGACTTTATTCTTTTATTATTTTCTTTGGAGATAAGTTAAAACTCCGCTGGCCTTAAGTAACTTATTCTGAGTTAAAGAGGACCATGCAGTTCTCCATCTATTGGTACAATGAGTGTAGAAAGAAATTCATTTGTCTATCAAAACCTTTTTCTTCCCCCTCCCCAATATCATGCTGTTTGTTCATGGGTGCTATATAATCAAGAGACACTTGATTTAATTGTAGGGCTTTTAGCTTACAGTTTAAACCGCCTTGAATTGACTGTTTGTTGTGATTTGGTGCTATTTAAAGAAAACTGAATTGAATTGAATGGATTTTAAATGAAAATGCCAAATAACTGAATGCATTTTGCCACTGTACAGTACCACCATCATCCTTGTTTGACCACATCAGGGGGTGGCATTCAAGCAGAGACCAGTGCAACATCTTCTTTCTGACCTATGAGGACACGATTATGGTAAGATGTTTTTTCACATTTTAGAAACAGTCAAATAAAATCTCTGGCAGGCTTTGAGATCTTTTCTCTGCTGGGTTCCTGCTTCTCTTTTAGGACCCGAAGGGCGTGGTGAAGAAGCTCTGCAGTTTCTTGGGGAAAAATCTGACTGAAGCCGCCATCGATCAGGTTGTGGAAAAATCGAAGTTTGAGATCATGAAGAACGACTCAAAAGCAAACTATGAGCACATTCCACGAGAGCAGTTCAGCGGAAAATTCCTGCGCAAAGGTAAGAAAAACAAACCTGCAGCTGCTGTGCAGAAAAATAGGAACAGGTATCAGGTCCAGAGTTTTTCTCTACATTACAGGTCAGATTGGAGACTGGAAGAACACACTGACTGTTGCACAGAGTGAAAGAGTCGATCAAGTCCTTCAGGAGAAACTTGGTGATTTGCCTCTGAAGTTCATCTGGGAATAAGCAGAGCAGCTGCAGCTCTTCAGGGTTCCCCGAGATTTTACGAAGTCACGGGATTAAAACGTTAAGTTAAATCTCTCTTAATGTATGAAAAAAAAAAGAAACAGCCATGAGTTTTGACCTCTGAACACTGTCCCCATTTAATTTGTGGTCTTGTAGATCATAATCTAATAAAACCTGAAATTCATGCAGTGAGTCAGGAGGATTATCCAGCCCATGAGCATCCAGTTATCAGTCACATCCACCCTGCATCAAGCTCAATGTTGTGTCCACCATGTTCAGCTAGAAAATGCTCTGATACACATTTTGAACTTCAGCACATGAACCAAAACACAAGACATTAAAAACTAAAGTGGCAAGTGGTGCGGTGGGTAGGCGCTTGCCTTGCAGGTGGATGGTTGCCGGTTTGAGTCCCCACACCTGCGCTGCGTTGTGTCCTTGGGCAAGACACTTAAACCACATTGCCTAAAGGTAGCGGCGGTCTCTGGCTGCATTACCGCAGATGCTCGTCTCTGGATGAGTGATCTGGAACCATAATTTCATTGTGTGCACAATGACAATGAGTGGAATCCAATCGAATTACAAGCAGCTGTATAATCTGTTGCCTTAATTTAATGTCAAAAGGAAATAAACTGTTTCTCTATGAAGGTCAGCTATATATATATATATATATATGAACACTGAACACTCAAAAACAAACATATGGCAACACAGATGTATAGTTATTAAAAAAATGATGTGCATACCTCATGGATACTTCTGCATTTTTCAGCCTGGAATTGAAGAATTTCATTTATAGGCTTTAAAGGTGCTGCTCAGACCTGTTAAAATGCTTTGAACCTGAGAGAGGCTGCAGAGCGGATTTTGTTTTTCCTTTTCAGTTATGAGTAGCTCCTCGTGACTCTAGAGAGTCATGTGATTGTAGTAGGCTGTTCGATCAGTTGCTTCAAATAAAATGACCGGTGATCCGTTCAAGGTTGTTTCTTTCATTCTTTACATGCCAGCTCATATTGAAGCGGTTAAAAACATGTTTTAGCCGATCATAAAAACTGATCATGACTTTGCTGAAGTTTGACGCTATATGCAAAAGAAAGGACATTCCACTAGAAGCGGTGACGGGTGCACTGTCGCAAAGACGTGTGACCTCAAGCATCAAGAACAAGTTCAAACTTGCCAAATGATGTGGGTATTACAGCCGCTGTGACCTTTGCGGACATTACCCAACTATGCTTGACGCAGGTTCCTTATAATCTTGTAATCATTCACGGAGGTGAGGATGCATTATTACTCTGTTTAGTCAGCTGTTTGAACATTAACGTACAACAACACGGGAGAGAGTAATCAATCACCGAACACAGCGATCCAGACGGGCCAACGTAATCGAGCACCCAGTGCTCTCTGGAGTGCACCACATCCCTCTTTTCCAAGACTGCGACGTGGACTACGAAGTCAGTCATCTGAACTTAAAGCATCAACTACAAAGTATTACTTCAAATTCGCTCTCATGTCACTGTGTGTCCTCCAGAACACTATAAATCATATTCTCAGTACACAAATGGGTTTCAAAGAAAAAATACCAAACACACTGCACACACTTCTCAATCATTGTCTCTAAAGATAAAGGACTTTTCCCGCTTTGGCTTTTGTGTGCTGCACCAATTCTTTTACAACAGCCTGTAACACACTATCTGTGGCAGTTGCTTCTTTCAATCCCCGGAGAGTTCCTTCACTCAGAGCATCTTAGGCTGCAAGGCACACACAACTGATGTACTATTCGAGGAATTTTGTCATTCCTAACATACATTGCAGACTTTGTCCTTGGCATGTCAACAATTGCTTTGATCTTGCCAACCTCTGGAATGCAGCTGTCATTATTTCACCTGTATTTTTCCTACTGTGAAGCCAAGATGTCTGCTGTGGAAGAGTCTGTCTGTGTATCCCACATGTCTACCTGTGACTCTTGGGTGTTTCCAAAGGATCTCAAGGAGTCACCTGACAGCAGGAACACGGGAGATGAGTCCCTCAGCGAAGCATCTAAATATACTTCCTGTGTCTTCTACAGGTATGAATCCACACTAACATATATCAGTGTTTGCCTGCATGTTCGGCTGCACAGTAATCTGCTGTGCTTAATAGCTCTTCCTCCCATCTTGGAATATAATTTCAGAAATTAACAGTAATTCTTTGACTTGAGCAGCACAGCCGCAACATGAACGTGCTTTCATGCCATCGTGATTGCAGGCTGATGAGTCAACACCTGTTGGTGACAAACACATGAATTTCTTGTGTAGAAATTCATTTATTCAAAGTTTGTCTTGGATATATTAATAAACAATTATCTGTTGCAACCACTGACTTTGAAGAAGCAGTAATGCAATATTTTTGGAAAAATGTTTTGTTTAAGCCAAAACCTTTCTTTTCTTTGTCTTTCTTTCCCCCCGCAGATGGTGTTGGCTGTTCAGGAAACTCCATTTGGAAATGTGTGACTTGCTCAAACTTTGTGATGATTTGTGGTTAGTTCACCACTATAGGGAACTGTGACGTCATTCTTTTTGTTCCATGTGCCATCTTTGGGCCCCCTGCTTGTCTTAATTCAGGTTCTTCCTCCAGTCATTGAGGAGGAAACACAGAAATAAAAAATCCTCTCTGCAATTGTCTGGTGAAGGGAAGAAAACCACAGTATTTTTCATTAGGGGTATGATCATGGTCCGCGGTCCGTTTGAGAGGGGAGGGTGCGCAGCCCCGTGCTGTGTGACGCAACGCAGGGCTACTCTTACAGCCAGAGAGTAGACTCGGATGAATCCGCACGCGCAGCAGTCAGTGTGTGCGGGAGAGAAATAAAGCTTGAGTATCGACCTTTTTACACGAGTATTGCTCAATATCAACACCAGCGTTGGTAGCGATATTATCGATATTCGGATCGAACCGCCCACCTCTAGCCTGAACGTATCCTGTTTGCTGGCAATAGTGTGCAAATTAGAATATGGACTAAGAAGTACATATTTTAAATAGCTATATTATTGAACAAAACAACCAAGCTGGTAAATGACTAAATGTGTAAATGACTATAACATGCGCATAAAATCAGCCAAATAGCAAACCTCGGTGTATCTAAGAACTTATTATTTATTGTAATATTTAACTTATTTATTTAAATCACTGACTGTAGCGAAGTCAGTGACCAAATTACATCCGCTCACTGAGCAGTAGCAGCCATCAGAGGACTTATGACCCGGGTTAATGGAAACCTCGGATTCGTGATTATTCAGTGGGATATTCATCTCATTAACTCATGTGGCTCATAAACCGGCCAGCACTACAGCGCATGCGCATGTCAGAATAAAAAAGGTGCGACAAGTCATTTGCTTTATTGGTCCTGCTGCAAACACCCAGGTAATGCAAAACCTACCTTTAGACTGTTAAACTGGTCCTTGGTATTTTACTTTGTGTGTCTTAAAAAAGGTTTATTCTTGAGATTCTATGATTTTGTTGGTATTAATCCGCAACTCACGCTGGCTGTTTGTGCTCTCTGAAATGTAATCACATATTGGGTTGCACTGCATTAGTGGAAATAAGAGACAGTAGTTTTCAGCAGTGGCGTCTGTGCTGTTGCTGTGTTTACATCCTGCCTCCTGTCGTTTGTAGAGTGTTTGCCAAGTGCGTCACTGTGAAAGTATGCTAAAGGGAGGGAAAGTGCTTTTAATGATTTACATAAATAATTACATCACTAAACTGCGTCTAACAAGCTGAGAAGTGTTCAAGGTTTTGAAAAAAAAAAGGTGACTGATTAAAAGAGCTGGTGTGATAGGTTCAGATCATTTTATAAAACACACAATGCTCACACACAGACAGTTTTTGGTCTCCCTCTGGCGAGGACGAAGCACTCCACCTTTGAACTCCGGAGCGGAGGTAATCTCCACTCATTAGTCAGAGAGGAAGTAGTTCTCAGCGCAACTTCCCTTTGCGGCGGCTTTTATTCCAAAGTAAAAGTCACGGGGTTTTACAAAAGCAGTGTGTGTGTGTGTGTGTGTGTGTGTGTGTGTGTCTTTGTTTGCTGGTGGGGATGTGTTTGTGTTGCAGGCTTGAAACAGCCCATATGAGTGACCTTCTTTAAGGAAAGTCACCACGTGTCCTAATTTAAAATATAAAGAAACAGTATAATGTAAGAATAACTCATAGGAAACCAAGATAAAAGTTCACATAATAATTCCAACAGGTGTTTTAGCATAGATGGCATAAAGAACATATAACATTGTATTAGTATAACATGTTAGTACTGTATTTCTGAGCACCTTTCACTATGATTCAAACCATCTGAGCCTAGCTGATGTTCTCAGAGGCTACTGTCCAAATAATGGTGACCTCATAGCCGCTTATGCTTAACTAGACCATCTACTGCTTATTTTAACAACAACATTGTTTCATTTAGAGCAAAAAGTGTTGGATCATCATTTCTGCAATGCACCCACAAAGTCTGAAATGAATCAGAGGAGCAGCTGACAGAAAAGCAAAGAACACAGAGCACGCTGGCAGAGATTCCTACATTTATTGCTGCAATAAAACATAAAGAATGCTTCAACCAGCAGTTTGAGATAAAGGCCGAGACACAAAGATAGCAGTCAGAAAAACAAACCACAAATTAGGCTGCAGTTCAGCTACTGCACCTTTGAGCTGTGAGGTTGTTCATTTTTTATGACTCTTCATTCATCTGCGCGATTCAGAGCTAACATGGAGCAGATCAATGAGCATCTGTTCAAGTATAAGAACTTCAACTTTCTGGTTGGTCGTACAACTGCCGAGTACCTCGACTCCCTTCAGAGCTTTGAAATAAAAGACAGCGACGTGTTCCTCGTCACTTATCCAAAGTCAGGTCAGTGAGAAAGCTCACACACTGTTTATGTTTGCAGTTTTGTCCTGGCCAGACTGGCCACTGATCAGTTGAAATTTCCCCACATCAGGCACTGTATGGGCTCAGCAGATCATCATTTCCATCTATGATCAGGACGGGCATCAGAATGAATGTTCAACCAACATAGAGAGGATGCCGTGGCTGGAGTACAAGACAGCTGAATACAGTCTTCTTCCTTCTCCACGGCTCTTTGCCTCGCATCTCCCCGAGCATCTCATGCCTCCAGGAGTGAAGGAGAAGAAGATAAAGGCAAGTACTTCACAGAAGCTGAATCCTTCTTGAAGATGGAGGAAATTTAGAGATGCAGTTTGAGAAGGTTAAAAATACTTGCAAATACAAAGCAAGAAGTTTAAATCTGTGTTTTCTGAAAGGACTTTAGCTTCTGTTATCTCAACCTCTGGTCACTGAAGTCTTGTGCCTTGTGTTGAGTAGATTAGGGCCTGGCATCTTAGCTCTTTGAAGCCAGACTTTATGAGCACTGAGCAGACCTGCACAAGGTTGCACAAGAATGTCTTTTTGGATTAAATGATGACACAGAAGCTGTCAACATCCATGTATACCACATCCATAAAAAGAACTGTGGCAGCCTTACTAAGATTCTGGCAAAACCAGTTTAAAAAAAATTTAAGTGGTTTGAAATTGGTCCAAAACAAAAGATACAATAAAATCTAATTGAGTTCAAAAGTCAGAAACCAAACCCAGTTTAAAGCCTATTCACAGAAGTGTGTCAGGGTGTCAGTCTTCCAAAGCGCTGCGCTCATGCATTATTAATGCACTCGCCCCAAATCAAAAATAGGGCTGGTTTCAGGTCCAATGAGCTAGCACCAACAGCTGTTTTGATTTATAATAATTCTTTGACTTCATTTTACAATATTTTTGTAAAAGCCTCTTCTTCAGGAGAGGCCATTACACACTAAGAGTTGAATGGAGTCATCAAATCAGGTACACGAGGGTCAAAAAGTGCTTCTGGAGAAGACATCTAGAGTATATTTCCAGGCTTAAACTCCATTTATCATTACATAGTGAACTATTACATTGGAGTGTGGCCTGTGTGACAGACTTTTAGGATGAACTGTTTCAGATGCAATTCTGTTTTCATACCAGGTCGTGTATGTGATGAGAAATCCGAAGGACAACATGGTGTCTTTTTATCACTTCAGCAAAGCTCTCAAAGACCTGGAAACTCCCAAGAGCTTGGAGCAGTTTTTTGAGTGGTACATGACGGGGCACAGTGAGTTTCCTCATCTCTACTATAATGACGATGACCTGCTAGATTCCATTACTGATTATTATAAAGAAACATTTTATATTTAAACATTAAAATGTATATAAAGTAGCATGTCATAGTTTTAAAGTTTAACCAGGGTGCCCTAATTGTTTGGATTGTGGCATTAAAAATCACGGGTGCTCTTTGGTGTGATTGGGAATGTTGATACCTTTCTAAGCAAACCCAGTTTGGTCACGTGATACACCAAGAAATCCTTTAAAATAATATTCGTCTTTTTGACATGTACATACAGTGTGTATATTTATAAACGTGCTAAAGAGTCAAACACACTTTTTAGTCTTTAATGTGGTCAGAGGAGAGTAGACCGGACAACTGGGAGAAAGAGCCAAACACACTTTACATTAAACCAAGTGAAAAATGAAAAATGTACTGATATTGATTTGGCATTTCTTGGAGAAAAGAACTTGATTCAATGAAGTTTAAACTCCAACACCCGGACAATTTGGAGATAGTGGATAACGTGACAGGCTGATTGTTCTGAGTTAATGTTTAACCTGCGTTTAAACGCCAAATGTTTTTCTTGGCAAGCTAACCAGGAGGAAGATGCTCATGCAGTAAAAATTATGCTGTTTCAAAGAGAAAAGTATAAAAAAATATAATAAATGAATTCAAATCTATGTACAGTAGTTCATTCTTTTATCATTTCTGTCATGTGCTTCATCTCATAACTCCTCAGACTTATCTGTGACCAAACCCACATGTGTATGTGCACGCACACAAATACAACCAAGCATAACATTACGACTATTTGCTTAATATATAATATATATCTATAATATATTTGCCTGTCAGGGCCAAATGGGTGGATTGATCATCCCTGTAGTCATGCTATGCATAACACCAGAGCACTTTTCTTATACTGTGAGGGTTGTATGTGAAATCAATTACATAAATATGCCAAATGACTGCACACATTATCCCACTGTCCAGTATTGGCATCATCCTGGTTTGACCATGTCAGGAAGTGGCATTCAAGCAGAGACCAGTACAACATCCTCTTCCTGACTTATGAGGAAATGATTATGGTAAGATGGTTCTTTACAATTTTGTTGTTCATTAGAAACAGTCAAATAAAATCTCTGGCAGAGTTTGAGATCTTTTCTCTGTTGGGTTCTTGCTTCTCTTTCAGGACCTGAAGGGAGTGGTGAAGAAGCTCTGCAGTTTCTTGGGGAAAAATCTGACTGAAGCCGCCATCGATCAAGTTGTGGAAAAATCCAAGTTTGCTACCATGAAGAACGACTCAAAAGCAAACTATGAACACTTTCCATCAGATCAGTTCAGCGGAAAATTCCTGCGTAAAGGTAACAAAAACAGACCTGCAGCTGCTGTGCAGGAAAATATGATCAGATATCAGGTCTACAGTTTTTCTCTTCATTACAGGTCAGATTGGAGACTGGAAGAACACACTGACTGTTGCACAGAGTGAAAGAGTCGATCAAGTCCTTCAGGAGAAACTTGGTGATTTGTCTCTGAAGTTCATCTGGGAATAAGCAGAGCAGCTGCAGCTCTTCAGGGTTCCCCGGGATTTTTAAAAGCCTTGATTTTGTCAATTCTTAAAAAATAAATTTTTCTCTGATTTAAATTTTTTTTTAAAAACTTGTTTACCCAAGTTGCATGTTGTATTAATGTCACAGAGATCAATAAAAAAAATAAAGAAAAAACACGTGGTAGAATTAGAACAAAAAGATCAAATCTTTAGAAACTGCCTATGCTGCTTCGCCACAAGAACATGTTAGAACGACGGCTAATGTGGATACAACAGAGGACGCACCGAGGGAAGGACCGTTATCTCTGGAGCAACAGGTGGTGAGCTATCTTCAGAGTCAACGCATTAACATACAAAGTGTGGCAATGTCTATTTGTCACACGCTACCGCTAACGTATGAGAAAACTAAAACCGTTATCATAGTCGGGTTTATTAGTAGGAAGCAGAGGAATGATGTGTTAATGCAAGCAAAAAGGTTGAAGGGAACAAATGTGTATATAAATGAACATTTAACAATGGGGACATAGCAAGAGGAGTGAGGAGGTTAAGAAAACTAAGGAAAATTATTGGAACATGGACGAGGAATGGGAATGTGTGGATTCAAGACCAAGCTGGATCAGTGAAGATAATAAAAGATATGACAGAACTTGAAAAATTTACAAAGAGGAAAATCTGGGACGATGAAGAGGGGCAGGCGGTTTAAGGATGAAGGTTCACGGTAGGAAGCTGATTAGACGACTATAGTAAATGCATCAACATATTTCTTTATGGACAAATATACGAATACATATGATGAAACTAAAGATAAGATTTATTATTTATTGATTACAATGTATTTATTCCTGTACCAATGGAATTTAAATATTACACAGAAGAATTTAATAAGATTATAGGTCCTGTGATGGACAGAACATTGTCTATCATTCATTTCAAGCACTGATGGCGCAGGTGTTTCACATGCCCTCCGTCTGCACAAGCGAAAAGAGGCAGAGCAGGTGACGGTGAGCTCAGATGAAGCGGAAGGAAATGTTTTCTAGCGTCCAAAAGAAGCATTTTTTTTCCCTGTAACCACCAATCCTTACTGGGAAACAGCTGGAGGTCCTTCATCAACCACCTGAACAGTAAGTAAAGAGAAGAGAACTTTGTAGCTGCTCCATCCACCCTGTTTGTTTCACACAGGGGAAACCTGCAGCACAGAAGTTAAAATATGCAGATGAACTGTTAATACAAATAATTGATAAATCAATTACTAAAATAAAATAAAATAGTTGCAGCCCTAATGAAATTTGTAGCATGCCATAAGCCAATGCATCACCTTGTCACATAGGAGCAGCAGGCTCCGGGTGATAGAGCGATTGTTGTGTGAGAGACTGTTGACTTGTGTAAATTGCTTCCAGGCATTTAAAAGTAATTGTTTTTTTTTAAAAAAAGATCGGATTTGTATCGGTATCGGCAGATATCCAGTTGTAAGATATTAGTATTGGACATAAAAAAGTGGTATTGTGCCATCCCTAATTTGAAACAAACCTGACTGTTCATTATGGCCGAACATCTCCACTTTGGTGCCATCTGTCCAAAGTACATTGTTGCAGGTTTCTACCGCTGCCACTATGAAATGTTTTTTCACAGCACTGCACTTACACTAGGCTATTTTTATTAGTACAGTTTTACACCAGATGGCTTTCCTGATGCAACCACAAAGGGAATTCATGTCTCTGACTGGAATCAAACCAGCAACATGTCACTTAGTAAGTGAATGTGTAATCCTTGACACCAGGAAGATGACGTTGGGGTTTTGACTCTTTGCTGGAAAGATGTGAAAGCAACATGAACAGCAATCTGTGAACTATTACAAGATTGATCCAGGATGCCTTTAGACCTGCCTCAATTCTTTGTGGCATCGATTCAACCAGGTGCTGGAAACATTCCTCAGAGAATTTGGTTTTCATTGACATGACAGCGTCACAGCTGCTACACATTTGTCAGCTGCTTTACCTGCCAGTAGGAACGCAGTGTGCTGTCAGGTTGCACTGAAGGAATGGACTTTAACCTTGAGCACTGTGCAAAGAAGTGAAGTCCAAAAGGCTCTGCTATCACATTCCAGATCAACACGTTCTCACTCCTTACGCCTCACATATGGACGCTTGGGCAGGGTCCCTCTGCGTGGAGTGAGAACGTGTTGTCCAGATTTGTGAGAAGCTGTAGAGGCACCTCTTCCTTATGTATACTGTTTGAAATACACCTATAAAAGAGGACTCACGCCCCAGCTAACAGCTGCTCATCCACATTTCCCCTTTGACCACATCCCAAAGGTGTTCTTTTTTTTTTACAGCCTGTCATGTCTGGCAGTTTGTGCAAGCAAAATAGCAATCTGAATGCACTTTCGTGCCAAACATATTTATTCTCCCAAGATGAGCTCTATAGATTCCCTGTAGGCCTATCTTGTTGATGTGTATTCTTTTATTGTGATTGTGTATATATACATGTTTTAGTTATTCCAGAATTGACAGGCTGAAAGAGAAAAGGAAGAGAAGAAAAAGGTGGGAGAAAGGGGAAGGGCAGAGGGGGACAGAACACCAGCTAATTAACCAAAAGAAATAAACTGTATACACACGCACATACATATATTTACACACATGCACAGGAGCGACCACCAGGAAGCAGCAGGGAGGCAAGGCACAAGAATGCCCAGACTCAAGTCCAGCCACACACACACACCCTTATACCCACACACACACACACACACACACCAATTATTTTATTGTCCAGTTTGGTGAGTTCTGATTTCATTGAAATCATGAAAAAAAGTTC
>VUQK01037623.1:2163-14910 GCA_015106715.1 Bujurquina vittata | reverse complement strand
AAGTTTTTGCACTGGTTGATGGTTCACTGGGCTGCCGTGACTGTGTTCACTCAGATGCCAGGCTAATTCTGGAGTTTTCCTTACAGCACCATATGGGAAAGTGCACCACTCTGCTGCAACAGTATCCCTGTTGGACAGAAATACATCAGCTGCGCATGGCCATACCTGGTTGCGATCTCGTGCATTAGCGTAGCGGAATCTCTGGATGTAGTAGAAGACGAGCCAGGCGAGGGAGATGATCATGAGAACGATGAAGGAGATGGAGACAAACACTACCGATGTTCTGCTCACGTACTTCTGCAGGTTGCGGGTTCCTATAGTGATCTGCAACATGACTGCAATGCGCTGCTCGAGCAAGGCCACAATTTCACGACCTTTAGGCTCTGGGATCATGATGGCCACAACATCACCTGTATCTGCACAACACAGGAAGTGCATGTTTAGAACAAGTGCTGCAACTGAGAAAACAGCCAAAAATAACAGACACCCAATAAATTAATATAAAAGAAACAACACACAACCATAAATTTGTATGTAATAGGCTAAAAATTATTAGAAAATTACTTTAGCAATCTGCGTTTTACAGAGAAAATAGTTACACATACAACCACAACCCGAGCTTTAAAAAAAAATAGAGCAGAGAAGGTGCTAAAACTCGGCTGGCTCAGACTGCTGTATTCTACAGTAATGAGTAATCTTGAGCAGGTTGCTGGGAGCTTAGACAGGACAGAAGAACTAAAGCTTCACTCTCTGTATCAGAGGATTCCTGCCAGCAACCATCTGTTGATTTGCTTGATATGCACAATGAAAGATTTTGCATTACAGAATCTCCGAGGGTCTTTCATTATGCGAGAGCCTTTCCTGACTTGCTTGACTTAAAAATCTTTTTTGTTGTTTTTGTCATTTCCTCTACCTCTTTAATTTTTCTTATCTTTTATTACAGGCTGTATGTTTTGTCTTCTATGTTTTATTTCACTGCTCAAATTATTTATATATAGGTGTATGTTTTAAAACACTGATTCATTATTTCTACTTCTGACCATGAAAGATCCCCGGGAAAAAGGCTGTAATTACAGTGTGTGATTGTCATGGTTTTCAGTATTGGATGACTTTTAAGGTTCCATTTAAGGTTCTTAATACAACTGTAATTACCATAGTCCACATTTATAATTTTGAAGGTGTTAAACTTGTTTACAAACTTGAAATACTCTCATATTCTGTAATACTAACCCATGCATGTGTTTAGATTATGGGAGGAAGCCGGAGTACCTGGAGAGAACCCATGCAAGCACAGGGAAAACATGCAAACTCCACACAGAAAAACTCCAGCCGACTGGGGAATTCAAACTCAGTATCTTCTTGCTGTGAGGCAGCTGTGCTAACCAATGCACCACCATGCTGCTCAAACGTTCTGAATTATTAATATTAACTACTAAATAAAAAATATTTACATAATTCTAGACTTAAAAGGTTTTGTGGACTCTGAAACAGTGACATTTGTATCGGTCTCGAAAATCCAGCCCTGTGAGATGAGGGAAGGACAACTGGGGCAAAATGACCGTAGAACTCAACAGTCTCAGTAAATAAATAATGATGAGTCCCTCTGCTTCAGCGGCCCGAGCACTGCTACACCATATTCCCTGTGCTACCTGCTCATGGCTCTTGCTGCATGGAGTCACAGCAGCTCCCCGTGGTGGTTCACACCTTCTATCCATCACTAGAGACTTTATTCAAACTGCCAACAAGCACCTCAAATACACAGAGTACTGCACAAAACTGCTTTAATATCTCAGACTGGGGCGATGAATCCATCACATTGGCTACATTGTAGGGTGTAGCTGTGATTTATTATTGCTGTCGTGCTCTTTTTATGTAACCGGTCTATAGCAAAAACCTGCATATTTTACATGACAAAGACTGACTAAGACCAAAAGTTTTACTTTTTTATGCAAGTTTTATGAGTTTGTAGACAGGAAGTTTAAAAAAAAAGATTTTGATTTATTGGGATTCACCACTTAGTGTTTAAAGCACATTGAAAGAACAGGGTATAATATTCATCCAGCTGGCAGTGTAGTCAATATCAGCACAAACATAGATCTTAGACGGCAGGTCCCTCATAATGAGTTTATTCATGTTAGAGCTTCTAAAGCGATCAGGACAGAAAAATGAGAAAACAAAAGCTTTTGTTTGGCCAGAAAACAGACGGTAATACCCTGCTGCACACAACTTTCTATTCAGACTCTGCAGGCCGCTTGCTTTCACGCTTCTTCATCTGAATTTTTCCCTGTGGCTTTTCTCACTTGCATAAAATTTTTAATAAGGTTGTTTCAAAGTGTTTAAAAAGGACTTCAGTCCAAGCAAACTCTCTGAGTTCTCGAGACTGCCTGACAACGTAAGTGTACTAATGCTCCTTGTTTAGTGCACCTCGTTTTTTCCAATCTGTAACCTTAGAGACACTCTCCGAGCCCGCAGATTTATGGTTTTATGAAGCGTGACCATATGGTAGAGGGGAAAAGTCACATTGATACAACATTTGCCTTTGCAAACACAAGATAAAACTGCAGCACTTCTTGTTAAAAAGGTAAATAATTTGAAACATAAAATTGTTCAAATCTTCAGACCTTTAAAACTACCACGTATGGCCAGTTTAATCGTAATAGCCAACAGAAATAAGGAAAGGCATGTAAGGTTTCCCTAAGCCTCGACACTTATCTCCTTCTTCTCCTTCCCCTCCTTCACAGTGACGCAGTCAGAGCAGATAAAAATAGCTGCTTCTAAAAACAGGAGGGCAATGTCTACGACTGGGGCTGAACTAGTGAAAAGATCTGTCTTTTCACCCACTTGGTCAAAATGTGGAAGCAAAGAGGGGATTAATACAAAATGGGGTTAATTTAGCTGGCACCAGCCTGTCTAGGCTGCATGTTAAGGTCTTTAGAAAGATCAAGGCCTACTGTTGATATCACTGAGGCACTGATTACCACAGAATTGCATCTTTATTAACAACAGTGGACTGAAGGAAAGCTACCTGCAACACAATGCAAACACTGTTATATAGAACTTTTCCCAAATTGTCAAACATCTCAATACACACACACAATCCCACACACACACACAGAATAACACACACAGAATCACACACAAACAGAATAACACACACAGAATCTCTCACACACACAATCAAAAGTGTAAAATGACAAAAACGTTATGTAGCTGACATGACAGCATATGGTAGCCAGCTGTCATAGTAACACAGCACATTTGCAGCTTAGGAGTGTTTCAGTAGCTAAGCTGCCAGAGCAGTGATGGGGAAAGCTGACATGAGAGCACGGACTGAAGACTGATTCTGAACCAGCTAGCAGAACTCAAATTCTGCTTGTGGATGACTGATACAGAGCAACAGAACAAGACAAGCCTCAAGCTCAAACCTAGGTAACCATGCACATGTTGAACCTATGACATATTGGAGATTGGGTGCCTTGGAAAAAACAAGAGATTTTTAAAAACAGGTGTCATAATCTGAATGGTTGGAAAGCACAGTATTCATTTTCCAGAAGTGAGAAATCCTCATTACAAAATAAATAAATAAATAAAAAATACAGAAATAAATTAATCACCTTGGAGTAAAGCCTGACAGTTTTTAAGTGCCTTTCATGGTTGATAGTAATGTTTCTTTTGAGAATTGGCTACAAACAAAATTTCCCATAAGCCCTACATGCATGTGGGGTAAATGTTACGGCTTGACATAAGTGATGCATCCATGAATGAGTGGCTTGAAGCAAGCTTGTAGATTTGTATAGAGCACAACACTGAAAGGAATTTGTGAAATTGTGAAGATTTCACTATTTCATAAAAGCAGCTCTAGTTAATCCCAATCTGTTTCAGAATATTGAAAGTTACAAATGCTAATGGAACAGAAGATTCCCCAGAACATAAAGCCGCAGTCACACAAGCCTTTCTAAGAGGTGAAATTTTGTTTTTGTCGTTTAGCGGTTGCTGGAGGTTGCAAGGATTTTAGGTTGCTAGGGAGTTGCAGACTCAGCCTGACGGACTGGGGCTTTAGTTTAACCCCCTTACAAAAAGTTAACCTAACACTAGTTTTAGTCAACACACAAAAAAGAGGGGATTCTGGTAAAAAAACAAAACAAAAAAACCCCTGATTGTTTGAAATCAATAATCCCAAATGGCCTTTTGTGGCTTTAAGGTTGAACAAAGCATTTTAGACAAATCAGACTTGGGAGGAAAGAGTTAAACTGGAACATGCCACGCCAGGTTTTTAGCTCCAGCAACTGTAGATTTTACAGCCCAGCTGTGTTGGCTCTGGACGGGGCTGTACTCCCTTCTTTCTCTGGCAGCAGCTTCACTCCCATTCTACACATTTGGACCTGTTTCTTTGTCACAGCCCTCTCCACTACCTTCCTGCCTCTCTCACTGTACTGCTCCTGGCTACCTTTTCTTTTTTCTTAAATATGTCTCAGTTTATATTTATGGCATGGCTGGAAGCAGGGCAAGTGTTAAAAATAGTTTGGTGCCTTTTATTTGATGCTGCAGGTAATCCAGGCCTGCACATTAGTCTTTGTTCGAAACTCCTGCAACAGAAGGGGGAGTAGAGGATGTAGATATGATTGAAAACAAGACTTTTGGTTAGAGCTGGTGGTGGTTAGAGTGAGCCTGGTTAGAGTGTGACAGAGTTACAGAGTATGAGGGAGAAAAAAAAAGAAAAATCACAATTTTTTGCTCCCCCCCAGTTTCAAATGTTCAAGCTTTCTGTATGAAAGCTTCAGTGAAACTTGGTTATGTATTCAGTAATTTGTAGGTTTAATTACAAAACCTATAAAAAAAAGGATTAAGTACAAATGAAGTAAACACTACGTTGCATGAAGTAAAATATAGAAGTGGCCAATTTGAGAAATGGCAGCATATCTCATAAAACTTGTGTGGCGGCGTCATTACCGACAGGTCCTTTCTGTTTCCTGCCTGTGTGGGCTGATCAGTGACAGTGATTTGCATTTTTTACTTGAACATCTGTTTCTGTACAGATCATTTTGTCAAACGGCCTTCGGGAACCGTGTTGTTGTCTGCAGCAGCCAAATGAGAAGAGAGCTGCAATGTGAGAAGGATAGTGAGAAGCTTCCATTTGATCGTGTTGGTCTTTTCAGGGACTGAGGGTGAACTAAAGATCTACGGTTCTCTTTCGATGTGCTTTTGAATTGTAGATGTAAATACAAAAAAACAAACACTACAGTTGTACTACAAAGTTGCCACAAACAGCTGGCTTACAGATTTTTCGGCATGCAGTGCTGTTTAAAACAACCCTGTTTGTCTGATTAACTGTTCATCAGCCTGCGCCGCTTCTGGCAAAACAATAAGGAAAAACCTGACTCATTACAATTTTCATCGACTGTGTCACCACAATCTGATGAATGTGTTTAAAAATGTTGTATTTACTCATTCGGGTCCTTAAGTGTTTGCTTTGGATGTATTGCCTGCATTAACAGTCAAAAGATGGGTTTGGTGTTCTTAAGCTTTAAATTGAGGTGCTATTTAACTGTCAGACTGTAGTAGTCTGCAAAACTTTACATTTTCTGGGCATCTAGTGGCTCTTTTTTCATTTAATGAATAACTGCAAATACCTTAAGAAGGGGTGATCGTCCATGCAGTGACAAACTGCTTTGCCTAGAACAAGACAAACTGTGTGACACTGTGAAAAATGCAAATGAAAACAGAATGCAATGGTTTGCATTTGCATTTGTTACAAACTCATATTTTAGTAACAATAGAACATGATAGAAAAAACAAGCATCTTAGAGAGGCAGGGATTCTCAGAAGTAAAGCTGGGCAAAGGTTCACCAGTCAACTTGTTCCTCAATGTAAAATTGTGACGCCTTTGAGTATCTCATCATCTACAGTTCATAATTTCATCAAAAGATTCAGAGAAACTGGAGAAATCTCTGTGCACAAGTGGCAAAGCTGAAAATCAATATTGGATGCCCGTGAGCGTTGGGCCCTCAGGCAGCACCACAATAAAAACACATGATTTTGTAATGGAGGTTAAACTGTGTGGGCTCAGGAACACTTCCAGAAGAAAGAAGACAGATCGCTGTGCCATGCACAAATGCAGGTTAAAGCTCCGTCATGTGGAGAAGAAGCCATTTGTGAACACGATCCAGAAACACGTCTGGCTTCTCTGAACCAAAGCTCATTTAAAATGAACTGAAGGGAAGTGGAAACTGTTCTGTGGTCAGAGGAACTGGTATTTTAAATTATTTTGGGAAAACATGGATGGCGTGTCCTCTGGACTAAAGAGACTATCCAGTGTGTTATCAGCACTTTGTTGAAAAGCCTGCATCTTTGCAGGTGCATTTGTACCTATGGAAACTTCGGTTTGCCCATCTGGAAAGACCCCAGCAATACTGAAAGTTTATGCAGGTATTAGAGCAACACCTGATCCCATCCAGATGGCGTCTGCTGCATATTTCAGCACGACAATGTTAAACTGCATACTTCAGCTATTACAACAGCACTGGTTCATAGTAGAGGAGCCCAGGAGCCGAAGCGGCCTGCAGCCCAGACTTTTCACCAACGGAAAACATCATGAAACCACAAATACACCAAAGCAGACCCAGGACTGTTGAGCAGCTGGAATCCTATATCAGACAAAAACAGGAGAACATTCCTCTGTCAAAAGTCCCGCAGCTGGTCTCCTCAGTTCCCAGATGTTTGTGGGCTGTTGTTAAAAGAAGAGGGAATGCTACACAGTGGGAAACATGACCCTGTCCCATCTTTTTTGTGATAAGTTGCAGCCATCAAATTCAAAATGACCATTTTTTTTTAAATTCCACATTTTAAAAAATTGATGTTTTTTATGTTCTAATGTGAATAAAATATGGGTTTATGAGATTTGCAAATCATTGCATCCTGTTTTTATTTACACAGTGTCCCAACATTTTCAGTGGAGCAGCATAAGAATAGCAAGGAAAGCCTATGAAAAGACACCATCTGCAGGAACTCTGATCTACCAGTTGACACTGGATAGGTTTATTTTTCTCTTAAAGAGGAAATAAATGTGGGGAATAACTTTCAGCATATGTCAGAACACTAATCAGCATTTTGATAAAAAGAGAAACTGAGTTCAAATTTTGTTCCTCTGTGTTTGTAACTTTTCTCCTTCATCTTCTGCACTTGAAGTTGATTACTGCTTGTGTTATATTCCTTAATTGGACTTTAAATAGTCCAGCTGGGCTAATATGATTTAGGCATCAACCAAGATTTATCCATGAAGAAAATATCAAACACTGGAAGAAGCAGAAGCTCAACTGGACAATATGCGGCCGTGGTTCTCAAAGTCTTTCTGGCATGCAGTTGAAAACGGTTCCTGCTCCTCTCGCCACACCATTAACAATATGAAAACGTTCAAAATAGAATCTTTCTGAAATCTGCCTCAGCATTATGCTTTCCCTGCCAAAAATCATACTCATCATACAATCATGCAACTACGCTTCACTCCATATTTCTAACCTGATCCTTAACCGCTGCACCTGCAGTGGCTCTGTGCCCCACAGATTGAGGTACTGTAGCAGCATTCTTTCATTTGTTCGTGCTTTTGTGCATTCATTAAAAAAAGGAAATATACAGAAAAAGTATAGCTGATAAAAAAATCATAGTCTTTATATGTACCAACCTTATAGTATTGTATTCTTACATACAGTTTTCCTTTAAAGTCATATTTCAGCAAAGATCTACAACAAGATCCACTAACAAATTTGGCAAATATATGGACATCTGCTTGAGGAGCCTCTCAAGTATAATATACTGATAACACGGTGTGTGTGATGTGATTACAGTGATGCACAAGAGCTCTGGGGCTTCTGAAATTGATCTTGAGTGGAGAACACTTAATAAGCAAATAATTAGTTGGATGTGGGCTTTCGGGGCTCAGTAACACAGTCTTGCTTGAAGGGGCTGGGACTATGGCAGGAAAAGAGTCGACATGCTGCTCTTACCTGAATGGGACATTGTTATGGTGTCATTCGCGCTGCTGGAGCCCACGTTGTATATGACAACTGCAGAGGCGTTGTGGTTTGCGACATGACGGATTTTCTCTCGGTATGTGCAGTTCCCCGCAGCTACCAACGCCACCCACGGGGTGTTTGGAGGGGCGGGAGGGAACCTGATGTTTGGGTCGCACGCCTGTCTGTCCTGCAGGAGGGCCGGCACCAGGACCTGACCTCTCGCTTCTTTCTTAGGGGAGTGCTCGCCATACCGACCGCACTCGGTTTTCTCCGTCCTGACCTGCGATGTAACGGGGTCCAGATAGGTGATGTTGACAAAGGCTGTGTACCACTCCTCCTTCTCTGCAACCGTGAAGTCCAAGCACAGCAAGTGGACGAAGCAAAACGACACCAGCCACGTCGAGAGAGCCAGACTGCGGCAAGCTCGGATGAGGGACGGTGCCATTGTGCGGCGGCTGCTTCCTCGGGATGGACGACGAGCTCCGGTAGTCCTCCTCTTCCTCCTCAGTGCACAGCTCTCATCTTTCCAACAGGAATGCGTTAAAGTGACATAACGAGCATCTGGCCGGACAGCAGCCCTAACAGGGGAAGCGTGGAAAGAGTTTGTCCACTGTACACCACCACCTGCAGGAGAAGACGACTCCGTGTTGTTGTTCACCGTCAGCTGTTTCCCTTCCTCTCTCAGGACTGGCTCCCTGCTCATTGGCACGTGCCGTGGGCGTGGCCAAGGTGCCTCTGACGCCGACGTCACGGTGCGAAACCACAGCTGACAGAAATCATGGAGGGATATCAGCAATGTAGCGAGTTAACGTGGCTCAATGGAGATATTTGTAGATTATGACACAAGTGGGGCAGATAAATGATCAGGACCGGAAAAATGTTTTAATAATATTGGATATGTTTTTAACATATGTTTATTTTATATGTATGGTAACAGGAGGGTTTTAATCACTGCTGGTAAAGTGTTTTCTCTGAAACAGATGCAGCTGGGAAATGTGAAATTCAAATGTAAATGTAGTTATATAAGAGGGGCGAGACGCTGACACCCCCCCTCCCTATCCGAGTTGCCTCAATCGGAGTGTATTAAAGTGCTATAATAAGTACCAGTCCATTATTTCATAAAATAGATAATAGGGCTAGAGTGACACATTGAACCTAGTCAGATAAGACTGGAAAAATATGTTTACCTGGTGCTGACACATGACTTGATCATGCCACTGTCTTTCTTTTCCAGGCTAAATAGGTTTCGGTTGTGGGACACAACTTGTAGCGCATAATTATTGCTCTTTAAAATGTGTCGAAATTAAATAAACGCCTTAATTCAATTCCAATTCAATTCAATTTTATTTATATAGCGCCAAATCACAACAAACAGTCGCCCCAAGGCGCTTTGTGAGAAGAACGGCAGTCAGACTTTTTTCATTAAAACGTTTTATTGGGTAAATTCAGACTACAGCTCTGATTGTAATATGTACCCTACGTTTCATATAGACTATATCATTAATGTTACAAATGTTTTTATTGTGCTATTTAAAGTAGGTTATATTTGTATATCTATGGTTACTACTGGCAAATAAACAACGTAAATTACTGAATTACTTTTACTTATAAATTATTTATACAAACAGAACAAATCTGACCCTTCTTTATCTGTATTCTTTTCTACGAGTCTCTGGAGCTCTAATGTGGACCCATAGAGTCTGTGATGTAGCTTTTGGGATTCTTCCAGTTTCTCTGAGCATTGCATGATCTGACTTTGGGGGAATTTGCTTGTGAAGCTTGTGGCATTGTGTTAACACACAGGCTTGAATGCTCCAGACCAGCAAACTGCCAAACCCTGTGCTATTACAAAGCTGCTCCAACGTTTTGATAATCAATTAATTAAGGGCATTAATTAAGTGTTTCATTAGCAACACCTGGCTGCTACTTACCCTCTTAAATCTCATCAAATGAATAAGGATGCATGTAATTTTCACATTCCTTCTGCATATGTCATGCTAAGGACCAGATGATTATAACCAGATTATTATTGTTGCATTTTTATTGTGTGTGTTATTAAAAATAGTCTGTATATTTAAGTATTACGGCTGACCTACTAAGTATATTATTTAACTGTGAACATATAGTCACCTTTACACAAACCCACATCTGAAATGTACAGAGTCGACAAGAAACCATAAACATTCGAAGATCCACCACCTGTTGCCAAAACAACTTTTTTGTTCCCAGTAAATAATTTCTAAAAGCAAAGCCCATCCAACTGTCCTTTACCTCTATTTATTCTACATGTCTATGCAACTATAACCTAGGGATCTGTAATACGAATCTTTTAATTTATTATTTTTGCCATTAATGGGTCTGTATTTTTCTCACTTCAAAGACGCATCCTTTTGCATCTACGGAACGAATGCTTCGGCCGAGTGTTTCAGCGAACACATTTTAGGACGGACCTAGCAGGACTCTCCGTGCTGATCATTTTTGGTAAAGGAAACTACAAAATATACTTGATTTTCTTCTTCACGACACTGGGGTGTAACATTCAGGACCACTGGGGAAGTTGCTTTATAGTCTAAGAGACATATTGAGACGACATGGATTGTGTTACAGTTTCATATAAATTAAATTTACTTACGAGACACCAACAGTCACTGGAGCTACTAGCCAACATTAACAGGAATGTCAAACTTGTTTTTTAGTTGTGGTTTGTCCTCGTATCGCTGGTTGTAATCCATGTGTATTTGTTAAAGGAAGCAAAGAAATGAGCTAGTGTAACTTAAAGTTGCCCGCTGTTAAGCTGAATTGCCAGCAGATGAAGTAGCTCCGTTTCCTCCCGGCGTGGTTGACCGACCCTGTTTGTCCACGTTTGCAGGTGACCGCGTCAGTCTCGGAGCTTTGCGCAGAACCAGAGATGCCCAAAAAGAAAACCGGCGCCCGAAAAAAGGCTGAAAATCGGAAGGAGCGAGAGAAGCAGATACGAGCCAACAGGGAACATGTCGACGTGGCCAAACACCCCTGCAACACCAACATGGTGTGTAGCTGCTAGATACACAAATAATGCAACAGTGAAGACAATGTTTCTTTTAAAATTTCTGTATTATTACATTTTGACAGGAATGTGACAAATGCCAGAGGTAAGTAGCTTTAGTAACTTAAATAACTCACAGTCTCAGGTGCAGGTTTCACCACAATTCTGAGATAATTAACACGTTTTAACGTTTGTAATGTCACCTGCTAGAAAACAGAAGAACAGAGCTTTCTGCTACTTCTGTAACTCTGTGCAGAAGCTGCCTCTCTGTGCTCAGTGCGGTGAGTATCCTGCATGTATTATTATAATATTGTTGGAATGGCATTCATTTAAAATCTTTCCGAGACCCCCTGCTTATTTGTAGCCATCACATCCAAGCCCATTCATTCTTATGAAAGCCAAAAAGTATCTTGGAGACTTTAGTATACAGCGGACTTCATGGTGGACTCAATGACTCTGCAACAGCTTCATGCATGGGGTGGGAGACCCTGTCCATCAGTGATGTTATTTTGGTCAGAGTCCTTTTGTCTCCCACCACCTGCACTGAATCGAGAGGACATCCTAGGACAGAGCTGCTCCTTTCCTGATGAGCTTGTCTATCCTCTTCCTCTCACTGTAGATAAGCTGCTGTTCTCACATACTGCTGCATAGAAGATGGCTGATGCTAGCCGTTCTGTTGTAGATTTGCTGCTCTGCTTGGAATAATTTTACTGTTGCATTAGGTTAATTTGAGCCAAACTTTAGCTGTTGGACAGATGCCATCACATCTAAATCAAAAATACTTTGGTGTAAAGAGGAGTTCATGGTTGTCTGAATGACTGCAAGGCGCACAGTGCCCTTTGTCACAAATCCACCATCTTACCTAAGGGGTTAGGGTCAGAGGCCAAATTTTCTGAAAATCTTGTGAACATAACTCAAAAATGATCTGACTTTATTATAACAACGCTTTGACCCCCACTTCCCTCCATTACTAATCCAAAGCAGCCAAGTGTCTGCAATTTCTCTGAGCATTGTACGGTCTACCCTTGGGGTGAATTCGCTAAGATCTGCACTCTTGGAAAGACTGTGACATTGTGCTAACACATTTAGTTTCCCACACACTACTTCTTCATATGTCATGCTAAGGACCAGATGAACCTTTTTACGTCCTGACATGTAAAACCGTTGAATTGAAAGAGGCTGTAGTTTTTTTCACATGACCGTACATTCTCCTACCATTACACTTCCTCATCTTGTTAGACTATCCCTAAAAAGCTTTCTTAAGATTTGGCTCATAAACTCTGTGGTGTTTGTTTTCTCACCTTCTCCATTATTCTGGTACAAATTAATCTTCAGTCTGGTTGAATATTGCCTAGCAAAGGAGATAAGCAATCTGTTCTTGAATGTTGCCAGAAATTTGCATCTTGAGTTAAACCCTTTATATTCACATAAACAAAATAATTTCTTGATTGAAGACATTGGCCACGACACACCTATCTCTATGAGAGTGAGCTTAAATTTGCTAGATGTTGTGAAGGGTATTTTATATAGAATTTTGCTAATTCCCTTCATTGTCAATCTTCTGTGCATTCAGTGAGCTCTGGAGGAACATGACTTCTTTTCTTTTTTTTTTTTATAACTTTTTATTTATTTTCCAACATATAAAAAAATCTATCTTGTTTCGACTTTTTTTCATGATTTTACCAAACTGGTGATTTTTGCACTTCTCTTTTT